>VOMN01129458.1:0-37655 GCA_014899125.1 Orchestia grillus | reverse complement strand
GTGATGCTACCCTGACTGTGGTGGTGATGCTACCCTGACTGTGGTGGTGTTGTGTTCCTGCATTCAGTGTAGTGGTTGTGTTGCTGCCTGTTGGAGGGAGTGAAATGGACTTCCAATGGTGGAAAGAGTGGCGCTCACCACTCACTCCCTCCCCCACTCTCCAGAGGCGGAGGCCCGTCCAGCGTGTCGCCGGAGTCGGCCCGCCACTGCCTGGACTCGAACCCCTTGCGGTCGCTGCTGGAGTCGCACCCTCCATTCTCTGTGTCACTGGACCTCGCTCCTCCCGAAGACCCTCCCGCCAACGACTACGAGGACACCCTGAGAACTCTACACACCACGGACTCCCTCGAGTCGGCCGGCCGGGGCCGAGCAAGGCATGACCCCACCCCCGTGTGATCGCGGCCTCCTCCTTAGGTTCTAGAAGTGTCTACTCCAAGTTGTATCGTGCTTGTGGGCTAGGGTTGAGTTGCGCTCGTAAGTTTCAGTTCCAGGTATTCAAAGTGGGTTGTTTTGACTGTATTTCGGATACCTGGACCTGTGAAATTAGTGAACACAAACTAAATCGTCCATAAGACAAGTGTGGCATGTGTTGAGGACTGCTTGTGTTGTAATGTCTGTCTTGCCGTGTACGTGTCTCAAGAAATATTTTAATCAGTGACAAATTTATGTTGCATAAAATAAGTCTTTTCTGGACATGAAATCGTAAAAATAATGAGGATATCGTATGTATATTAATGTTCAGGAATAGTTCCGTTCGTTTCCATGCAACACGAGTAATGTGTTGGTCTCTGGTAAGTCATATCATACCACTGACATGGATGAAGGAATTCATAAGAGCAATACTGTTTGTTCTTAAACTGGTTGTAAATGATTTTGTAGTTCAATTTTGAATTGAAAAATATAGAGAAACTCCGCCTCGTACATTGCTTTTGAAGGACGAGCGAATTTTCCACTGATGATGAGGTTGAAGTTTTTTTTTTACAATGGCGTAGTGAATGAAATGTAGAGGGCTATCGATGTTCGCAGGTGTGCTCCAGCTAACTTCGCTCAAAGCGAACTGTCTTGCCTAAAAAAAGCGGACGACTGTGTATGAATTTTTTCTACGCTGGAGCAATGTCTTATCTCTTATCTATTTAATATTAGTCGCTACTGCATCAGCTAAGGAGCCAGTAAGCCTCTGCTTTTATGGTGAATATATACGTGCCGCGCCTGTCCGAGCTACACTGTAGGGCTGCTAGTCGGGCCACTCTAGCTGCCTTGCAAGTAGCGGTCGATTTTTATTTCGCGCATAGCAATAAGAGCCTGAAAATTATATTTCGATGCAAGTAGTAAGCCATCTAACTTGATTAGGACGAGAACGCTTCTGAATACTGCTGGAGGTGCCAGTGGAAAAGCTGACAGGCCCTCAGTCGTGATCCTGTGAGGCCTGAAGTGGCTATTTTCACTAATGCACTGGCAGGTCCATTTAAGGCACTAGATGATATGTATCATTTATTTATTACCTTCGCTAAAACGAACGTACGAATAAACATGCTAATTAAAAGTAACTATGCAAAAGCTGATATCTCTACGGAGGATGTCGGCGAACTGATTTTAGGTAAATTGCGAAGGAGAAATTGGTTGCGTGGGTGCAACTGAAATTCTGAGAATGTTTGTTGTTCAGTTAGTGATGCTTCCCTACACGGAGCTGTGGGTTTCCTCAGCACGCTCAGTCCAGAAAACCTTTTTATTAGGCGCTTTCAGCCGCTTCAGTTCCTCTGAGTTATGGTGCTCTAACTGTACTTTCCTTTTGTTTTCTTTGCTATGCCAGACCTAGATATTTAGGAGCAAGTTTTGCCGCCAGCCTTGCGTTGCGCATGATGCACATCTCCTGCGGACATACCGCAGCGTCGTAAGTGTGCTTCCCAACTTCAGAAAGGGAATTGTATTATTTAACTTTCTCTCCATGGTTCGGTTTTGATTCTTGCATCTTGACGTTGTATTGTAGGTCCCTCTGTTATGCAGTGTAGTGTAATACTTATATCGTGTACAGAAATACAGTTAACAACTTTAAGCTGTGCCATATAACTGTTAATCAAGTTGATCATCTTTAGTAAAGGTCCACCTGTCTGCCATACCTCGACAGAGAACTTGATAAAACTGATTTTTAGCAGAGTAATAGACTGTAATAAGTACTACAATGACTTTTAATTATTTAAATTGTCATCAAAACTTTGCTTTTAGAAACCTATAGAAACGCGAGAAGTTTTTGTTACGACGGAGGCCGCCTTGGCCCTCATGCAAAAAAAGCGGTACACTGGATTTTTTTTTCGAACCGTGTAAATAAAAACCTGCTGCCCTCTGAAGTAAGTATGGTTTGTTTCTTCCAAGCTATTTCTTTGACTTTAAAGAAAACATTGAGTCTAATATTAACTTCATATATAGTACAATCTCCTGACAAATTCCCCAGTCTAAGCTGAGGAGTCTCTCGTTGCGAGGCGCTGGTGGCTCTGGTGGAAACGTGGCCATAAAATTCTTCTTTTTCTTCATCTGACCTGCGCAAGTATACTAACTTCATGGCTGCAAATTCCTCAACACTGGGTGTAAGATAAATTGGAAATTTATTTGAAGTGGATCTATGAAATGCTTCTTTTTTTCTCCCTGTCTTCTAAATGGGAAAGGCAACCGTAGCTTTCCTGTGATCTTCTGCTTCAATGTTAACGCTTCCAGCCTATCTTATCTCGTCATTTTATTTTTAATGCTGACTTGATGTAATTTCACATCACAGAAGGAAGACGAAATTGAACATGTACTTCGTGGATAAACGAATTTATCAGTTGAACCTTTCAATTAATAGACAATGCAGAAGGAGAGACTATCTTTTAACGTGAATATTTCGCACGTGACTATTCTGCACTTCGTACTGAACATTCTGTCCAATGGAATATGTAGTAAGACGAACAGGTTTTTGTCAATTGCATCCGATATCCGTTATTATGTGGGATCAGGAGATGAGAGATTCAATTATATTATATCGCCGTTTCTTGCCTCTTAACTAGTGCCCATTTAACAACGGTTACTTTTTAATTTCTTTAGACCGTTTCCTTATTATTAACTTGCGTGATTATGTATAGATTTTTGATCGTATGATTTAAGCGGGATATTCAACTGAAACTATCACGAGTTTAGTATAAAGGAGAAAATGAGTGAAAGTAATTGTTGTATTGCTTATAAGTTTATTTATACTACCTCTTGGTTCTGTGCTTCCTAAGCATTTTTGAGTAACTTGCTCTTTGCAAGACTGAATGGTGTTCGACTTGCCATTAGGTAAGAAGGTTATGCTGATCAAATCCGTCGTTTTTCCATTTCGTAGGAACTTTTCACTCCATTAGAATTGTTAGCAGCCTAAGTGAGAGGTCGTGTAGCCTGTGGACGTAAGTTAGACTAGAGTTGGATGCTCCCTTCATATCCTGTTACTCGCCCAACGTGCGGAGTGTGATCAGATCCATAAGTTGTTAGGTTGGAACGACTCGTTTGCCCGCTGTGAGAAGAAGTCATTTGGTTTGGCCTCGGTCAAGTCGCATTACCTTATTCAGGTAAACGCTTCTTCTATTCCTATGAAAACGACTTGTAAAATGTGATTGATTTGGGCATCAACCGCTCAGAGGTGCAGCTTTTTATGCCTAATCAGAGTTTTACTGATATGGAAGAGTAAAAATGAGGATCTTTTCTTACCTTCGCTACTTTTTTTGTGGGAAGATATACCTAATGTCACTGGAGGCTTCGGTGACTTCAAAAAAAATAAAACCTCCTAAATAAACTCAGTATCTCACCGGATTGCAAGAGAGACCGCAACTTACCAATTAGGATGACCTGAACAATTTCAATTGTTTAACTTCAATCCAACTTTACTTTAGCGTCTCGCTTTCACGGATTACTTTCCGAGTCACTTCTTCCCCCACTGCAATCTCAGCATTGTACGAATTTGAACCCTATTCTTGTGAGAAAATTTTGAGACGTGGAGCAAGGTTAAATCTAGTTGAGATCTCAGGGCCTTGCGTCGTGCTCGTCTTTTGTGCCTCTAAAATGAGTCCAATGAAAATTTCAGTTGAATTGTTGAAAGAGGACCTGACTTCTCAGAGGTACGACTCGTGTGCTCATTTCTAGCTGTTCATTTGAAGCCACACACCTGAACATGACCAAGAGTGTAAGAGTGTTGATCATGCAAGAGTGCATGACCAACATCGCATTTACAACAGAAGCTTTCGTTTTATGTATTCATTATGATTAGTGGAGAGAAAGTATCGTCTTCCAGCACGTCTTGGGAACAATACGCTCACCGAGAGCTAGTGGGACTGAAAGCTCGCCGGGGAAGAAGGCTGACTGCTCCTATCCTCGTAAGCTAACCGTACGTTTAGGGGCCCTCTCCAGAAACGAAAAATTCCTCTGAAGATATTGATATGAAAGCCACAAAATTTACAGGGACATTTTTCTTGTAGTTTAGGTTCACGTTCATGTTGAGTTTCTTTTACTCTCTCTTGGATCTCAGGAGATGCCTGTATATTTTATCACCTCTCCAGAGGCTTCAAGTCGAAACTTAGGCTTCATTGTCCTACCTTTTGAAAGGTTCCCTATCGCTGTCTGAACAAATGTGCGAGTGTCTGCGGTGATATCATAGCTTCTCCATAGTCTATCATCGTTAGCTAATCACTAAGTGTGAAAGTCGGAAAAATATTTTTTATTACTGTTAGAGCAAAGGCGAAGCTATTGTACCGAGGGGTAACAGAGGTGTCCGCACGTGCTTTCTTTAATCTCGCTCTACTAAAGTTTTTGAGTTGAAAATTAGCTCTAGTGATTTTCCGCTTTGGTTTCCCATGGAAAACGCTGATTGCAGCGCGCGTCGGATCTCGCCGAGGCAATACTGCAGCTGCCTTCGTGCGTAGAGCTCAGCTTTAATTAGATCACTTTCTCTTCCGATGCCTTGCGCTGTTTTGTAGGAGCTAATGTATGGGTGTGTTGCATGTCGTGTGGTGCGCTTCATGTGCTAGACCTTACTTTCGTCTTGATTTTCCTTGCCTACTTTATTAAGATGAGTCACTATATCTCTATTGGCAATTTTCGTGATGTCAGCATCACGTATCATAATTTACGAAAACAATGCTTGCATTGGTAATGGACTCTCTTTCATAGTTCCGATATGGGATGTCTGTGCAGATCTTGAATGGAATGCCTGAGTAAGTTAGGTTTCAGTACATCTCTTGCCGTTAACATACTCCTTGGCAGCTCTCAATGTTAGTGCTCGATTTTATCCCTTCTTTTTCTGAAGAAAAAGAGGAACTCCAGTCCAGCTTTTAAAGCATTTTGTAGCTGAAAGTGTACAGATCTGTAATTGAAATTTCTCCACATATCCCACCAGCCTTCGCTTGCCAGCCAGTGATGGAGTTAGTATGTCGTCGTGCTCTCGATAGCGTTCTTATGTGGCGTGATTGTGGTCGTTTTCACAAGTTATATGTGATGTGTTCATTTTTAAAGTCTCTTTTGAGTTTTTTTCTTTTTAAAGCCTCGTTTTTGAATAATTTTAAAGCGTCCTGATGTAATTCATACAGTCAGAGTTATTGTAACCTCTTTCTCTTATTCCTCTTAACTACGCATCCCTTTCTTTTTAATTTTCTCTTTTGCGAACCCTTTTTGATGTTAGGCCTTCTTAGTTATGTTTTGTATGTGTGTAGTATGTTGCTATAATATAATCTAGGTAAGCCATGTAATACCGTTGTAGCTTGCCAGTTCTGTGTACATATTGGCAGGTTTTAATTGGAAGTGTCGTCTCCACCTTGTAGAACGATTCCTCGCCTCCCGCGAATGCCCCGTTCCAGAACCGCTCTAGGGGGAACTCCGCAATCCACTGAGACTGCGGAAGGGAACCCGCGATTTAGCGAGGAATTACTCCAGTCATTTACGTCTTTCCAATGTTTTCTGTCTGGCCTGAACTGCCTCTGTCGTTCTTTCATAGGCGTTTCCATCGAGCATTCGTGAATCGTTTCATTCGTTTCGTCGTGAAAAAGCATGTAGGATGTATTTATGCTTAAGGTTCGTAGGTATAAGTTGTAAATGAACCTTTTAATGGGACTGAACTGTAGCAGCAAGCGACAAAATTCTCAAAAAAAAGAACTAGCATCTCGCAAAGCGGCACAGCATAATTTGTCCTAGGACAGCTTGGCTCGTAAGGTTAGCTGTTTTTTGGTATGTGTTGCACATCGGAGTATTTTCACTTGAGCCACTTCGCTCCCAAATGAAGGGGATGTTGTATCATGTGTTATTCGATTTGTACTGCATGTGATAGACTTTTGCGTTTTGTGCGTGCCACGTGTGTTTAATTTGTTATTATTAGATATTCACGTTACTCTATTAAGGCGTTTGATATGCGATGCTGTATTTAATCCACTTTTTATACGATAACGTCTTATTTGATCTTTACTTTCATAAGTTAGTTTGGAATGAACAAAAATTGAACTCGTCCTCGGGATCGTGCTACAATGCCTGTCAATTAGCAAGCAATGGTTACTGATCGTGCTTCTTATGTAGTCTATGTCGAGATCCTCAGCTTGTAAACGGAGCTTTCGGAAAAAAAATTCTTACGGCGCCCTAACGGCTTGCGCAGTCGTTTACTGTTTTATTTTCTTGTAACTTAAGAAAATAAACTTCCTGTCTACGTTTACATTAGCCTGAATCTTTGAGCGATCCGTGTAATATTATTTTATTCATAAGTATTGAGTTATTGCCTCTTTGTATGATATAATACCTGGCGTAGAATTTTGAAAGGCTTCTAAAAGAAGGTGTGTATAGTTCTGTGATATTATTTGTGTTCTTGTAACACTTTTAATGACGTGATATCTAAGGCTATTTCGCTTGTGTGCACGTTTTGATTTCCTTCTGTATGAACAAGACCTGTGGAATTGCATCGCTCGTAACATGGTTTGCGCACTTGTCTTGCTGGTCAAGTGAAATGTGATGGTCTTTGGCTCGTTCTTTGGCGTGGGGGTTCATGCCTTTTTAGGCTCTCTGTGATGCTTTGTTTACACGGATAAAAATCCACACTTTGCTTTTCTCTTTGTCAAGTTTGAAGAAAAGCCGCAACGCAGTGGTATGCTCAACCCATTCTAAGCGGCAGAGTACCCAACCCATTCTATCTAGGCAGGCTTTATCTACATCGCTGTTCGCGCATTACGCACACCTAAACTATCGTGGATGTCGCTCAAACCTAGCGGGATGGAAGCAATCCAGTGACTAAACATCAACGTGCATCTAAATCGACCAAGTTTTTTAAATATTTATATATAGCTCTGCAGCTTGGAATTGAGTAATCTGCCGGAGTTAACTTTCGTTGCTTTAGGTAATGTAGTTTGACGTTGGGCTTCTATCGAGCATTTCGTTTTGAGTAGTTCTTCGCTGGCTTAACGCTCTTTGCTCGCTCAGTCTGAAGTGGAGCGCCATGAACTTGCTACATGCTTTTTCTCTTCGGCATTCCTCGGAAGTTTCACGAGCTCCTGTGCGTGCACAAAGGCCTAGTTTTAGCTCTGCAGTACTCACGCGAGTTCTATGTTGTACGTACGGTGTAGCAGCTCTTAAAAAGGTTTCCTATTGTAGTTTTCCTATCTCTTATTTATGTAGAGAGCTCACCTTGGTGTGCTAATAACCTCTTCCGGACTGGCCTGCTTACAATTCTTAACTATTTTGTTCGTTATTTAAAGCTTCTCCAGCAAGATGGTAACGATAAGCTGGATCATCTTCATGTTTTCCTAATGGCGTCTTCTTGGACAAGCTCAGATTAAATCGGATTTGATCGACTGATTTAATCAATGTTAGCGATTTGCTCAAGTGCCCTTGCCTCTTTTTTTGATCCGTCTTGCTTTGATATTTCTACAGATCGTTCTCGTCCGAGTATCAGGTTGACGCGCTTCCTGTCTTAATTAACAGACGACCTTTCCAACGTCCTTGCCGAGCTTAGCGCTTATCGACTTGTGTCGAGGTACTCGTGACGGATTTACCAGTAATTGTTCTGATAATCTGTTGTGGGTTGCATTTTGCTTCATTGTTATGAAAATTAATTTTATATTACTCTCTTCCTTGAGAGGTGCCCTACGTGGCACTCTGATGACCTCCTTTACATAATTTTACTTCGTATTCTCTTTTCGTCCTTTTTTCCTGTAAGAAGTGACCGCCTAAGGACTATGTATCGAATTTAAAAATTTGTGAACCGCTACTGTCTTCCTGATCTTCAGTTTATTCATGCAACAATGGAGACGTAGTTACCTCTGTATCCTTAACGTCTGGCTCTGTAGCTTTGCACAATTTTACGTTTTTATATTTCTAAATTTTAAATGCATCAGATCAGAGCAGCTCTTATGCACCAAATTCATTCATCTATTCTTGCTAATTTATTTTTATGTTAGGTTATGTTAGGATATTAGTTACTAGGTCGGTAGAAGCCGTTGCTAGTTGATGGTGCTAACCATTGAATTTAGTAGTTTGCCAAGCGTTTCGAAAATATTCATAATTAAAAAAACTCGTGCGCAAGAAAATTTTATCTTTATTTTTTTAGGGTTAATTTGTTTACTGCAACTGTTGCTTTTTTTACGGTTTTGCTGCTGGTGGGTCAGTTCTAGCCCGTTATACATGCGGATGAATCGACTTCCGCCGGCTCTCCTCCTGATACCAACTTTCGCACCAAATTTACGTTCTTCGTTTGAGAGAATATATTTAAGGTAAATCTCGTATTTTAGCAAAATGTTTAGACCATGGACAATAAATTCTGTAATCTCTCTTACCTTTTATTTCCTTCATTATTGGTTAAAGTGTGTTTGCAATTTCATACACTAGCTTCAATTAAATTATATGTTTGGACTTCTCATGTAAAATACCGTAGAAGTATTATTCTTGCATCCAAATAATTTGTTATAAGCAAATATTAACTAATTGTTGTAGATTTTCAATCCTCATAGTTGAGTAACTAAAGTCAACCTCTGAACCGTTTGTTTTTAACAGTATTCGCCGGAGCCTGTTTCTAGTGAATAACAAAAATGTTTAGATTTTCCCTTCTCAATTGTGGATGATTTGAGAAATGGCTCGGTAGGCATGAGATAAGTAAAAGAGTTAGGTTAGTTAAAGTGGTCTATCCTATACTATGTAAACTGGCATCTAAAGAGTTTCATAAATCACCTCAGCTTCAGCTAGTCTTTCGGGATTTCCATATTTTGGGCCAACTTAGTTTTTTTCCATTGTTATGCCATCAGTACTAAGTATTTTTTACCATTTTTATCCATTTTTTTATGTTTCAATGCACAAAAAATCATGTGTAGGCACACACGTATGCCTAAATTCTATATTTTTTTTAAATTAGAATTGAATTGTTTCTATTGTTGCCCTCTTCAGATAGCATTTATGTGGCTAGTCAGCTTTAAACTAATAAATGAATGTATAAAATTACTACATTGTAAGTTTGGGTAATATTTACATTACTATGGCTAACTGCATAGAGCTTCTTGTTCATTGTATGGCCTTTATTTTAATGTCATTTAATAAGAATTATTTTTCTGAGGGGTAGAAACTTATTTTTAATAAGTTTCAATGCATAGAATATGATAGAAAAAGCAGTTAATACTTAGTTTACTGCACAGAGCATCCTACTTATTATACAGCCTTCATTAGTGTCATTGAATAGGATTTTTTTCCAGACTGGTGAAAACCACCTTTCAAGAAGTTTATGATGAGATGAAATGATGAAAAATTAATAAATATTGTACAACCTGTCTCCCACTCCCATGCTTCATATTGTTACTTTACTGTTACATTACATCAGAAAAGGTTTCTTTGTTCATTTGACATAATGCAATGTAATAAAAAAATATAATGAAGAATCCACCAAATTTTCATTGACTTAGTGAAATTTGGCTATATTTTGTCAGGAACAATTTGAATATCTTTTAATCTAGCTTTTTCAGTTAATATTTATTTTACTGCAGCACACTGCACAAAGCATCCTGTTTGTTATACAGCCTTCATTTTAGTGTCATTGGTTAGGAATTATTTTTTGAGAGGGGAATCCTATTCTCCAAAAGTTTTGATGCATAGAAAAAAGCTTTAGGGTTGCTGTAAATAGAGCTGATCTTGTAGCTCTAATTCAGTACTGGTTTATGGTATATGTGATTGTGCTGTGTTGATGTTCTAGTAATAAAATTGTATACTGTTCTGAAAACAATTAAACTAATTTTTCCACCTTGATATGATGAATTCATGTTTGTATAAAATAATTTATATAGCATTCTTTTTATTATTGTCTTTTGCGACAATGAAATTTGTGTATTAAATGAATGCAATAGGCTACGTTACCTGTATTAGAACAACTTAGTTGAGGTTAAAGGTAAAATTGAACATTTCAATTAATTAACTACTTGGTACAAATTTCCCAATTCATTTTCAATGTTTCATAAGTATTTTAAAATCACACTATTAGGTTCTTGCTTATTTTTATTGAGAAATAAAATTTGAATAAAGGAAAGCTATTTTCTTGAAATTCCTGAGCATCTTTAATCATATTTTACAGTAATTTATTAATTTCCTTTGCTTTAATATATTATGAATGATGATGTTTTATTGTGTTTCTTGTTGACTGATTCCAATTACCTAAAAGTTGTTAAAAATGCATTTTTTTATCTAATAATTATTTTTTTATGATCAAAAGGTATCTATCCTTTACCCCACATTCTATTCTTCCTATTTTGTGTCTGCTTGATGCCATTGCTTCCTCAAAAGCAAGAGGTAGGCAATAGGGTTAGATCAGTTAGGCTTATCTGTTGCATCATTTCTTTGTGTTTTCTCCCTCTTTATTCTTAACTTGCTGCTCCTATATGCAGGAGAGCCTGTGTGGGAATACATCTTGTGCAAGTTGTATGGATTACTGGTTTTCTACAGTCCATACTAAATAGCCTCTTTTCTTTTGATGTTGCATAGTCTGAGTCACCTGAATCAGTACCACTTCTACTTGATCCCATTGCTCTGAACTGATTCATCTTCCAGGAATTGTCATTTCTAAATGCTGTCAGAAATTTGCTATAATTTTCAAGTTTTAAAGTTACTAGGTAGATTACTCGTTAAACTGCATTATGGAAAATCAATCATTTTTATGTTCAGTTTTTTATTGATATATAAATTAAGACCTTTACTTTTCTCCTTTTCTTTACTAAAATTTTGTGACAGTAATAAGTTAACTTGAAGCCCAATACTTGCAGTGGATAGTTTTTCTTCTATGTTATGTAAATAAACTTGTTTTGAAGTTCATCAAGGAAGTATGAGAGTTCATCAGAGTTGAATTGAAGCTGATCAACTAGGAATTAAAGTTCATAAACAAAAGAGAAAGTTCATTTAATGTGTATCTGAGCTTCAAAATTATAAAAAAATGGTCAATAATTATTGTAAAATATTTAATAAAGCCTAAATTCTCATTCTCATCTGACAGCCAACAAGTGTTTTCAAATGTGCAGCTAAAACTTGACTATAGATAAGGAAGTGTCCAGTGAGGGCCTGTGCCCTCATGTCTCACTTTGTTATTGGATGTGCACTCGGTGAAGAACTTGTCAAATTTTGTCATTTTATCTGAATTATGTGTTCTTAACTTAAGTTGGGAAATGTGATGTTTTTAGTGTGTAATTTAGTTTTGTTGGTTCACAAGAGCTATTTGTATACTGTTATTTAAAAAAAAATTAAAAGTTTTGTATGGGTGTTTTAGTTGAAGATAATAAATTTTACACTGTTCAAATAAATTAAACTTGAGCCTTCTGATATCTTTTTGGGGTATCCTGAAATATGTCATATGCAGGGTATGGGAAATGTTTCTTTTATCCGTTTGCATTCAGGGTTCAGCCTCTTAACTTTCCTCAAAGGTATAGAATAGGCAATAGGGTTAGGTTGGTCTATTGTATGCCTTAGGCCTTAATATTCCCAGGGGAGCATTGTTAGGTTTCCTGAATTATAGATAGGCATTTGGGACTTCTGACTTTCATATTTACTTAGCTTCTTATAATTTTCATACCTTTGTTATCTCTTTTTGTGTTTTCTTCCTTTTCATTTTTGACTAGCTGTTTCTATATGTAGTGGATCTTGTGTCAGAACACACCTTGTGCATAGATTCCCGGTTCTTTATGGTTCATAGTTCATACTAAATTGTCCCATCTCTTTTAGCATAACATAGTTTGAGTCATTAAAGCACTGCAATCCATACTACTACAACTAGGTACTTAGCTTGAAGCTTTATCCTTATTTTTTCATTTTCAGCCATTGTTTTTTTGACAACCAGGGCTGTTACTTGCATCAAATTGAGCCAAAGAAACGTTATGAAGTTCCACTTTCTTGTGTTTACTTACCTTACTAGATTGTTGTATAAATATGCAAATACTCTAATTTAGATTGCAAAAGATATGCCTTTAACCTCTCAACAGTCGCTGTTCAGGTGGCCAGTGGCTCAGTTACATGGTCTGTGTCATTGACAGTGACAGTGAATGCAACGACCACGGCATCTGCATATTTAGACAGTGGCTGTTGACAAGTTAACTCTTGGCCATCTGTATGGATTTCTAAATCCACTTTAATGACTGTAGAGCTAACTTTTCGTACGAAGCTAGATGCAGCCTTATCGCCAAGTTAATTGGATCTGTAAAGGGTTAAGTATCTGTTCCTTTCAGGCTTTCATGTCGTCTCGTCTGCCAGTGGCCTCAGGGTTTTACAACTACAGCCGCCTGGCCAAAAATTCGTCCAATTATGCCAAACGCATGAACCAGCTGAGCGGCCAGATCTTCTCGGAGGTTACACGGCGCACAGACAACGACAGCATGAAAACCGTTGAGAGATTTACGACCAAACCCATCGACCTTGACAAGGGCATTGTTCATTACTATGATTACATACGTCATCCTGAAACGGACGAGTTAATACAAGCCCTAAGGAGTTACGGATTGTATCGAGATGAGCATCAAGATTTCAATGAAGAGATGGAAAGACTTAGGGAGCTCAGAGGCAAGGGAAAGCAAAGGTACTTTGACAGAATTGCTGAGAGGCAGAAGAAGAAATCAAAATAAAATGAGTGTAATTGTAAATCTTGCATGAATATTTAAATGCTAAATCCAATAAAAGCAGTCAATGTATTCACTTTTAATTTTTTAGTTTTTTATTTATATCCTTGCTAATTAGTATCTTTTTCTGCTTTAAGATACAATTTAAAAATTGCTCACTCGGCCATAGACACTTGTCAACTATTTTATCTAATTTTGACCTTGTACCTTTACGTCTTGAAATGTCACGCTGAAATAGCACATAAAACTTATTTTACCACTTGGACGTTAACTCCCTGCAGCACTACAGATACATCTCAGCCCTGGCTCAAAATTTTCGTTGTACGATAAAACTATAAATTTTCGACCTGGAGAATTATTGGGGCTCTTTTGGAACAACTGTCAGGAAATACACAAGCGTTTTATAATAGTTAGAGGCAAATGACGCCATTGATAAGGTTTGAAGCAATTTTGGACAGCAAGTCGTTACGTGTGCTCAGGATTCAAAGGATTTAAATTGGAGATCCCATTGTCATTTGTACATTTAAACCACTCAGGAGAAAAGGTGAACTTTCATATTTTAAATGATACACAAATGTACTATAAAAAAATACACGAGGAAATTATTTTGCTCTTTTTATTGTACTTCAAAATTCTATGAGGTCTGCTGAGAAGGGGATTGTCTTCTAGCGAATCTTGAGAACTGTAGCTTTCTTTTGGAGACGAGGAGGTTCCGCAAGTTTTGTTGAAAAAATTTACTGAAAATGTATGCCCTAGATAATGCACTTCGAGAACGAATTATTTGTTCCGGGGTGGGACAATCTAAAATAGTTACGAGGTCGTAGCAATCGGCTTTTAAGGTAGATCCGGCTAAATGTACGTAGTTATTGCGTGTGCTGTAATCAAACAAGTTACGCGCAACGTTTTCACAGAATTTGGCGACACCTACGAGCTCACCGAAGTAGTTACGTTGTGCGTAAGTGCACGTGTACATAAGCTGTTGGTCGAGATTTACGGGATAGATATGCTTTCTACAGAGATTTGTGTTGAACATATATGATAATTTATATTACTACAATTTACTTGCAATTGTGATTTTCGTTATTCATATGTTTCCTCTATGGCGTACTGGTTAATGTGATGGCCTTGCAGCCGGGACGTTTAGGATTCGAATACCGACTCAGGCAGGGTATTTTACGTAACCATGGAATACTTCCCTTGGAAAAAGAAAGTTTAAACCACACATTCCTCACGTCCTTCAACAGGCCAGCAGTTGTAAAGCATTGAAAATCCAACGGTAAAACGTGTTGGAATTGATAAAGGTTCAATAGTCTTATGATAAGATAAAATTATAAAAATTAGTTCATATTTTAAAAATAGTCTCTTGCTTTTGTGCTTCTTCCCGTGACGTTAGGGTCACGTTAGGACTTTTTTGGGGTTAGGTTAAGGTTACATTAGGAATGGTTTGTTTCGTTCATTTGACACAGCGCAACGTAGTAAATCGTGTAAAAATTTGACCAATATTTCCGTAGAGTTTGTGAAACTTGGATATATTAGTACACAAACAGTTTGAATATCTTTCAACATAGCATTTACTCTGCATCGAAACTTTCCAAAAATAAGCCTCCGCTCCTCAGAAAAATAATTCCTATCCAGCGAGCGACGCTAAACGAAAGCTGTACAATAGATAGGACGCTCTGTGCAGTTGGTCGCATTGAAGTGAATATTAACCGATTGTTTAATTGACATGCACAAAAAATGGTAAATGATCAAGTTTACACCTTGATTTCTAAGTATAACTTGGAAACAAAAAGAAATAAAATATAAATTCATATGTGTAAATCAAATTAAAGAACTATTTCATAAATAATACTCAAGTTTTTTTGATAAATTTACAATTGTTTGCAGATATATACATCTCTGCTGAGCAATGCAGTTTCGTTTCTCTCACCGTAGAAGTAATTCATGTCATATAGTTGAACCGTACCAAGTGCGGCACAGTGTAACATTTTTGTGAAGCACTCAATTGGCTTGATTATCACTGTTATCCTGTTGTTATCGCCTTGCTGCGCTTTATTATGTAGGGATTATTACTCCTAGATTGATTCATATAAAGTTAAGTGCAATGGATCAGTTGCGAGATAAGGAAAATCATTTACGTCAGTGGCAGGAATGTGGGAAATGGCTGCACAGGATCGGCTTCATAAAAGAAGATCACAAGTTGAACAGCTCACACTGCACCATAGCAGACTTCGCTTTATTTTTCCGTGATGGTGCCTTTTTGTGCAAGCTCTTGCACACCATTGATTCATCTTCAATCGACTTATCCTTAGTCAGCAAGAGGCCTCATAATTCGCAGGTAAGAAATTTCAATTTTGCTGCCATCTTGGTAACATCAGCATATTTTGCATAATATACAAGCAAGTTGGAGTATAATATTTGTGGCATGTTTTAAATGTTATTTTTAGCTAAAAAATATGTATAATAATTGCAAAGGTAACTAGGTAAACACTTTGGCAAAACTATGTAAAATGTAATAGATAATTATTTGTTAAAACTCCTCATTCATTAAAATGTCACTTATTTTACTTTTTATTCAATTTCTTATTTTATTAAAAAAAAATGTAATCTTCACTAGAAATAGTCAATCCTTATTTATGCATTTAGAATTTGGATGGGTCAGATTATACTGTTAAGATATTATATAAAAGCTGCAGGGTTCTTTGTGCAATTTTAACAATTGAAGACAGAATATTTAAGAGTCAGAGGGTACTCTACAACTTGAATGCCAAACTCATGTGAATCACTGTCTTGTATGTGTGGCTAAGACTGTGAGTCCTCTGGTCTAATTCGTTCATGATTTAGAAATTGCTAATTTGTCCAATGTAAGAGATTGTAGAAGTTTCTGTTAATATATACTCTAAGTTGGCTTGGGTGTATATAGGACATTTTATTCATTTACAACCTCCATGTTAATATCTTTGTAAAGGGAATTTTTGTGATTTGTGCAAATGATTTTTCTAAAGATTTTCAAGCATATGAAAAGTATATGGTAAGATATACAAAAATAAAACTTTTTTACATCCAAAAACAATGTAATTATGTGAAAATTTATAAAAATGCCCAAATAAGGTGCAATTGAGTGGCTTGCCACCCAAACAAGGTGACTGCAGCACATAATTTGTTGACAAATTAGATCTAACCTAATTAGAATTAGATTTTATATTGTATATAATAGTAATTGGCTGTAGAACTACATTAAAAAATTATTTACCTCTTGTAAAAATGGTGTTAATTTTATAAATTCATGGTGTTCATAGTAATTTGAGACACCTTGCAGGGATAAATTGGAACACTTGATAACTCATAATTAATGAGGATTTTTATCTATTAAATATGCAATTTTGTTTGTGATAGAGCTAAAATGTTTTTTGTTTTTCTAGGATATAAGTATTTTTGAAACATAAGCATCCTGCCCTAATCTGGAGTGAACAAACATAAGATAAATTTTGTCACAATTTATCTTGTTTGCTAATTTTCACGCCGGATATGATTAAAATGTTGAACTTTATTGCCCAAAGGTAAGGTTTGAGAAATTCTATGCACTTTGGGCATCACAGTCCTCAGTATGTAGTGTGAGCTACTTGTCCCAAGTTATGCTAGGGTCTCAAATAGTCTTGGAAGGCAATGCTACGTATCAAGTTTAAGGTGTTATAGACATATTGAGTAAATCATAGGTTTTCCATAACGTTATTGATAGGTTTCCATAAATTCTAACTTATCAAGTATGATATAAAGTAATGCTCCGGTATGACATCAAGTACTGTTTTCAAAAATACTGCTCAAAATTTCAAGCCTAGCTCAACTTTAAGTTTCAGCTAGAGTTATGAGTAAATGTCAAATGATAAAAATAATATAAATTATGATTAATGTAATTAAAATTTGCCTTAATGAGTTTATGATCTACTACTCATAAAATAACACTAAAAACTCATTGTATGCAAGTACATGTATTTTTTAAATGAGAGGTAAATGATTAGACTTATTCTCAAACAAAGCCTCACAAACCAGAACACAGTTTATCATCAACCCCATACTGCTGAAGGGAAAATAGATGAACAGTATAACCATCCTGTATTATTCTTACAAAAGATGGTAATAGTTCCATTTGCACATGGGTAAACATTGTCTAGCAGTTTCTATGTAAGATTCTTTTACATTTGCCTCACAATAAAAATTGGATGTAAAGATCTACCTACTCTCTAATTTCAGTCTATAAATCACACAATTCTTTATTGGTAAACCTTTACATCCTTAACAAAAATTGTCACCCAAACTGGCAAATGTGTTCTCCAGAGCCCTGCTTGACATTTTTGTAAAAGTAATATAAACATTAGTTTTTTGTAAGTCATGCTTAAAGTTCAATTAAATGCATACGGATTTGAATTTACTTTTCCCACTTAACAAAATTAATTCTATGTAAAAAATAGTATGCAATTCTTGAAATTTTGAATAAACATAGACCAACAAGTGAACAATGTATGACAGCATCAATACCAAGTTCGGCATTTCAAAGGCAGCATGTGAATCGTCTCAGGCTAGTAATAAAGTTTTTGAAGGGACCATGATAGATTGTTTTTTGGAAATAATTTTGTTAATCTTGGATTATTGAGTTTTGTGTTCCACCTTGTGGAAGGTTCATAATTATTTGAAAAACAAGTGAATGTGAACTAGTATTCATAATACCTGTATTATGAATGTAATTTTAGCTGCAAAGCTGAAACTAGAGTCATACCTGAGAGTAAATGTTACCTCGTAGGTATGTCTAGTTAACTAAGATAATTTTATCTCTAGCAATGGGCCTCAGTATTATTTGTTGCATGCATTTGTTTTCCATGTGCAAATAGTGAGCATATTTTTGAAAATCTTGAACTGTCATTTCTGTAGTCTGTAAAGTATTGCATGTCATCAAGATGCCTTAATTTGTTTGCTTGATTGCTAGGTTTGGCTCAAAAGTCTCTAAAATTTGGGTTGAATGTGCAGCTATCTTGCCATCCTGTTGAGGAATTTTCCAATAAATTAAAATAAATTTATTCAATGCAGATTCAAAGATTGTTTAACAATTACCCTACATATTAAGCCAGTTATGTACCAATTAACTGCTATTGCATAATGGTTTGTTTGTGTGCTAACACTCATTTTATTTGCATTTTCTGAATACCATATTTAAATTATTCAATTAAATCAATGTATAAAAAAAGTTAAAATGATGAAAACATATCTAACTTTAAAATATCAAAGTGTTCCCAAATTCAAAAGTGTTGCCCATCATGGAAAAACCTAACTATTAGAATTCAAATGCAGGGAACATGTTATGTATTCTAAAATGGCTGACAATGGTAGAATCTTTCTG
This sequence comes from Orchestia grillus, assembly GCA_014899125.1. NCBI lineage: Eukaryota > Metazoa > Arthropoda > Malacostraca > Amphipoda > Talitridae > Orchestia > Orchestia grillus. Next base: position 19,163 of record VOMN01129458.1, on the reverse strand, counting down.
CACACTACTGCAGGACATATTAAGAAATATCAACACTCTATTACTGAACAATGGTCTACAGTCATGTGATCTGATGAGAGCACTTTTAATCTTTCTGAAACATCTCTGAGAAGGTCAGGTATCCCTCCATCTGTAGTTAGAATGACCCTAGATTTGCAATCTTTACGGAGAAACATCCTCCTTCTTTTATAGATAAGGCCTCTTTTAGTGGTTCTAGTAGTCTGGGCGGTCTTCATTACTTGCCAAAAAACATAATGTGTTTTTGTGCATGACAGGGCTACCTGTCATAAGGCATGGAAAAGGGCAATGGCTTACAGAGCCTAACAATGTGTTAGAATGGCCACAGAATAACTTAGATTTGAATCCAGTTAAAAACTTTTTTGCATATTATGAGAAATGAAGTGTAAATAACAAATCATTCATACAGAAGCTACAGAAAGAGATCTAGTTAGTCTGGTGTCGCAAGATATCCCAAGAGTAGGTCAAAAATTTTCTGTGACAGCATACCAGAATGACTCAAATGGTTATATGAAGCTAAGTAAATATGACTAAATATTAAACTCATGTGTACTCTATTTTGTATATCAAAACTTAAATAGATTATCTTTATTTACTCTTGTATAATTTTCCTATATTTCAGGCAAGATCTCAAGGTTTTTTCTGTGACTGTAATTTTTAAGCTTTATACTACTGCAGTATACATAAATTTATAAATCTATTAAGCCAAATTTTTTCTTTGTAATGATATAGAAGAATTTCTAGTACCCCTCTCTTGCAGTAGTTGTAGTAGTAGTAGTATTAAACCTACCTATGCTTGTGTCCATTTGTCTGCTTTACATATCTATACTGTATAATTTGTCAAGTTAAAATTTTTTTGCATGTGAAATCATTTACTTATGCACTGAATAAATTAGATGAGAGAAAATTCATGGGTATAAATTCCCAATCAGCAAGACTGTCAGAGAATGTAGTCCATGTCAATAACACAGAAAATTACATTATTTCATAAGGAATTTGTTCTCATTTTTGACATTATGTGGGATTATGGAGAAAGTAGTAAATAATGGAGTATCTACAATATATTTGGCTCAATGTTGCCTCAAGCTTTTAAAGTTATACCTGAAATCCACAAAAAGTAGCCAAGTTTTCCCTGTAGTGGGAAATATTTGGATTAGTTGAATATTTTACTACCGCAGCAGTACCCAACTTGGTAGTATAAGTATTTCAACATTAAAATTTTACCTAATTTCTTTACATTGTCAACTTAAATACTGAATTAAGTTTATCATTTGCTGTCCTGTTCATAATTTTTTGTATCTAGGTCGTAAGAGAAAGGAACTGTTGAAATCCAAAAAATACCTTTTTTTTATTCTGTTGTCTTCTACTATGTAGATAATATCAAGTATTAGTTCCTGATATGCTGTAATGACTTCGAATGTTTTATTTTTAAGTCTTTTTGTACGTAGCTGTTCATTATTCATCAAAATATGACTGCTCAGTGCATTTTCTTATCCTTAGAAATAATGCTCATAAACTCAGTATATGACAAAACTGCTTTTCAAATGGATAGAGTAACAGTCTACATTACATTTTGAAAACACAATTAAAATCATCACAGTGCTTTCTTTGTGAAGTAACTAAATTTATAGTAGGATGATCAGGAACTTTATTGTTAAACTTGTATAATTTATTTTCTTAAAAGTGTTTGTCATTTCTGTGAATATCAATTTTAATGGAGCTATTTTTCATTGCAGTTTCTCTGTATGAAGAACATCAAGAAATTTTTGTCTTCTTGTGGCTCACACTTCCAACTGAGAGATGCTGACCTGTTTGCACCTGATGATCTGTTTGAATTTACCAATTTTGGCAAGGTAAGTGATGGTGTAACAAACCAACTTAGTCTCTTTATTCTTGAGTAACATTCTATGTCCTGGTGATGTAACTTTATCTTGAGTGAAAGTTTTTGTAGTATGTAGAATATTCTAACAATGATTCTGATATTGTAAAAAATTCCAATGTTTTATACTGGAATAAATTCTAATATTTTATATTGGGATACAGTAATTTATTGAGAATGTGCTCAGGTATTAACACATTGACTGCAAAACGAGCCACCGGTGGGTCATTTTGCCCCTGGGAAAATAATATCATCGCATGCAACGTGTTAATCATCTGAGCTTTTGTTTGTAATATTCCTTATGAATAATTTGCCATGCAAACTGAAGATCTACATACTTTAGAGAATAATAAATGCATTGACTATCCCTCAAGGGGCATTGGACATTCCACGGGGAATAGGATTAGATTAGTTGTGTCTATCCTATGCTATAGGGATTGGTGACTCTAAGGGGATTGTTAGGTTACCTCAGCTCTAGCTAAGCCTGTGGGACTTCTATCCTTTGTATTCGCTTGGTTAAGCTAATTAACTAATAATAATAATAATAATAATAATGCATAGCGTAAATATTTATTGATTGTGCATGAAAGTGGAGTCTTACTGGTAGAAATATTTTCTGTAAGACATACTTTATTATGTAAACATGAGGGATTTTTGTTCTACGATTAGCATTGTATCTCCCTAAAGACTGTGTTTGTATGACAAACATGTGGTTTGTGTTTTGATGTTGGAAGGTACTTGCAGAATAAAGTGAACTATAATATTTTGTGTGCAAATGTTTGACTGTATTCAATAATTAGGGTTATATTGCTATGTATAAAAGAAAATTTGATATAATGGAGGATCTTTATTGTATAAAGTATGATCTGATTTAGCACCTTGTTCTTATTAAATCCAAATTTTTCAGGTATGTTTAACAGTGTGATGTTTCACTATCCATGTCTCTTTGTTCTCAGATGCTGAAGCAATTTAGTCTCATGTGAGATCACTAATTTATGAATTATGTTTTCCTCAAATGTATTAGAGAATGGAACAGTTAAAATTAAGGTTTAGTTCACTAGTCACTCAACTATCACAGCATTGATTAATGTTTTAATTTACTCTGAGAAATCATAGTTAAAGTCTCAATTAATTTTTAATCTTGTATTTTATGGTAGAATACAAAACTGTTGCATCAGATGTTTTAGAAATTTTTCTCAGTATTAAATAAATTGTTAATTCATATTCATTTACTGATCTTGATAGAAGTAAGCATATGTATTGAGTTATGCCAGTGCATAGAGTAGTTATTCATGTTATTGGTTGTTGTCTGTATTAATGATTTTTTTTCTAGGTTTTACAGTGCCTGTCAACACTGAGCCTGTGCCCAAGAGTTGCAGAGCTGCATCGTGGGGTTAAGTAAGTGAACAATTTTTCCGTCATATTTTGCTGTCAATTTTTTTTTCCAATGCCAAACAAGCCTAAAGTCTGACCAAAGAATGACTTTTTCCTTGTGGTTAGTAACACTTGTTAGCTTGGTGTAAGTGGGAACATTTGTGCTTACTTATTTCAAATGAATTTCTATTTGAATAATTTCTTGTAAAAAAGCACCTTCAATAAATATCAAGTGAACTTGCAAAATTGAGTCATTTTTTTATAGATTTTAGATGCTAGATAAACTAGTATTAAATGTACTGTGTTTTCATTTTTTCATGGAACCTCATGGATGGGTACAAGCAAAATAACTATAAGTCATTCAGAGATTGCTTTGGTATTTAGCTTTCCTGTGAACATTTCTCAATGGAATTTCTATCTTTCTTAAATTACTTTTTCATGTACTGATTCAAAATCAACACTATAAGTTTTATTTTTTCTATTGTATTTAAGATTAATTATATTTTGTTATTGTTTAATGCAGTTCTGAAGGTCCATATAGAATTAAATTTCATCTGCTACCAACAGAGGGTTCCGATGCACTTCTCAGCACATGTCTGAAGAAGAAGAAGTGTATCGCTCTTTGCAAGACCTGACAATGTGAGTATGATGCTCTAGTTCAATAAGGCCTAATTTATTTCATGTGCTCTGAAGTCTCATTAATTAGATATTTTAAATTTATCTTTGCCATCTGCTGCTCAATTATTTTCCAACTTTTGATGGTACTCAAGATGTAATTTACTTCCCTTTTTACAAAAATTGTTTTTCAGCTCCATCACATTTAAAAATCTTGTTATACCTGATGATGTATGTCACTTTCTTCACACTTGGGTCCTGATTTTACATTTTTTTTGTCACTGTGAAGCCACAATCCTGGAGCTCATCACAGTTTAGTTTCATCAAATAGCAATGGCAATAGCTCTCCTCTTGCCATGGGTGCCCGCAGCCACAATGGGAGCTCTGGGCTAGTTGGATCAACAGTGCCAACACAGAGCTCCCACTGTGGTGATGGCAGCACTCTGGTCAATGGAGACTGCATGTCTCTGACACGCCGCCACATGAGGGACGATTGTGGTCTACGCGCTCTGCAGTTGAGCTTGAGGGGAAGCTCAGGCACTTCCAGTCGACGCAGAGATGATGAAGTGTACCAAAGTCTCTGTTACGTCACCTTTAAGCTTCAGGTGATAGATGACATTTTTTGCATGCATGTTGCTCTTTTGGAGATTCCTTGAAGACTTTAAGCAGGGTTTGCTTGGTGATTTATTTTTGCAACTGGCTTGTTGTTTTTGCATGGTTTTTGGACTAGTAGTATCTATGTTGAAAAAATTGAAACCACTGTGTAAATTTTGTCTAATTAATTTGATCTTCTTTTCCAATAATGAGAAAAAATCTCAGAAATTTTATGGATTGAGGCTCTACAATTTTGTTGTTTACCTAGTATATTTTATGTAATAACAAATTTGAATTGTTTGCTATCTTCTCCTGCTTGAATCGAGATTAGCCTAAGAAGTGATATGTGGAGAACTGAGTCCAGGTAGTGATATCAGGTAGTGGTGTGAGGACAAAACCAAGTCCAGGTGTAGTGATGCGAGGGCAAAACCAAGTCCAGGTGTAGTGATGTGAGGACAAAACTGAGTCCAGGTGTAGTGGTGCAAGGACAGAACCAAGTCCAGGTGTAGTGGTGCAAGGACAGAACCAAGTCCAGGTGTAGTGGTGTGAATACAGACCTCAACCCAGTTTGTGTATGAACACCGATTGCTCGAAATTTTCTTCTAATTGACTTTTATTGAGCTAAAGTGTAAATCAATATATTATGGTCCATACACTGTGAATGGGATAGACTGTGATACGTTAGAAAAATTCAGCATTTTCATTTTGTATTCACCATACTTTGCATGTTAAATTGTTGATACTGTCATCTGTGAATAAGTAGTTGGAAATCTTTATAAAGTGGATACAAAAAAACAGGTTTTCCTAAAAGGACTAATCCAAAGATTGTAATGTTATACTTTCAGTACTTTATACATTAATTAAAAGATGTAAAAAGGGTCCACTTAGATTGACATTTTCTACTCTTTGATTTACAATTCTTTGCTACACTCTTAAACAGTTTTTAGACATGTAGCATATCATGTGAGAAAAATGAGTCAAATTTAGATTGGATGCAGAGATGTGCAATGTAAATCCACGAGACTGCAAAACTGAATGCACAAAGACTGTAAAAAATGAACTGCAATGCAGCAATGTAGTACTCTCTATATGACCACTATACACTCCATGTCCAGAGGGCCATCCCCACGTACATGGTTTCTTGGCCAAATTAGCTGCTCATTTCAGCCTTTTTCTGTAGTCTCTGAATAATAATTCTTGTCATGAACATTGGTTTCATGTGTTGTTCTTAGACTTTTATTTTGAGTTAGTTCATCTATACAAATAGCATCCCCAGAGGAACACTGCTAGGTTACCTCAACTTTAGCTAGGCCTTTGGGACTTGTATCTTTCATGACTACTTTGCATCTTTCCATTTTCATACCTTCTTCACTGATGATTCTTTATCTTCTCTTCCTCTTCCTTCTTAATTTGCTGTGTCTATGCACAGGGGATGTAATGCGAGGCCATTCTTTGTGCATTAATTCCTTGTTCTGCCAAGTTCATACTAAATGGTGCCTTCTCTATGAGTGCAAGATAGCCTGAGTTACTAAAGCACTACTTCCTATTTATACCAATTTACACTATTCACAATGTATGGGTCTCATACTATTGAAGAGTTACTCTCTGTTTCCAAGATTTATGACTTTGCTGATATGCTTGTATAAGATAGCATCAGCATTTTTTCAATCTTCTTTTCATGAATGTCATGAATGGAGTTATAGTATTGTCTTTCACTTTCCTGATTGGACTTATGATAAGTTTGCACTAGTTTTTATGCATTTTTTACATGTTATTTTTGTTCACACATTTTTGAATGGATAAGTCACAGAACTAATGATGTGTCACTGTACTTGAAAAAGACTAATGGACCATAAAAGGTGATTTGACCTTGATGAAGTGTAGCCATTGTGCTACTCACTATAAAAATACTCATTTTATTTTTAATTATTTTTTTTTGATGGTTGTTAAGTCAAGTCTGTCCTACACATGATTGTTTTGATTATGTGCAGTCCTTCCATGTAAATATGTCAAATTTCATGATTTTTTCAAACCCAGTTCTGTTATAATTCTGTATAAGTTTTTAGTTTCTTTTGATAAATTTGATTAGGGGATAATGTGCTTTTTTAGTAATGTAGGAATTTTTTTACTTTATATCCATTTCCATATCCCTTGTTACATCTTAATGCCTATTTTTGTTCTTTTGTTTTGAATGTTTTTAATTTTCTTGGATAAATGGTTCATTGGTGGAGGTTGTAATTTATATATTTGTAACACTTGGTTTTAAGAGAAAAATACCGTTTATCTGACCAATTTTTATTCTTTCAGTTTAACCTTTCCATTCCTCTCCCTATTGGTGTCTGTCTATTTGGTGTTAGTTTTCTTTTCCCTGGTAGCATGAGCTTGCTAAGGGCATGAATGTTTTTTTCTTTCATAGCTATGAGAGCATGTACACAAACTACAGCGTGCACAACTATCATGCAAGCGACCTTCACTCTCCTTCTGGTCTGGGTAATAGATGTGGCTCACCTCCACTTCCCATCTACTCTGAGATCTACGAAACTGAGGACCTCTATAGTCAGAGCTGCCACCTACACAGCGGCCAGCCTCTCTACTATAATGATGTCTCAAACGTTGCTCCCGACATCTTGCAGAAGCATGAGCATATCTACACGTGTGTTGTGGAGAACGAGGTAGTCATTCATGTACTCTTCACCTGGTAGCATTGAATTTTGAATGAAGGTAGTGTAATTTGAATGCCTAGGTCTAAATGTTCTGTATTGAACTTTGCTATATTTTTTGGAATTTACTGCTTGCCAACAATTAGGCTTCTGTATCATAGTTACCTCCCATTAGAGTAGATTCATGGCCAGCTTAGTCTGGTTGCATCTTTGTTGTATGTTTTATTTCCTAAAAATGTCACTCTTCATCCTTTGAAAGGCCAATATATTAGCCCTTGTAACAAAATCAACTGATATTTTGACAAAATTAAATTCTGGTCAAAGACAATTTAGACCTTTTCATGAAATGTAAACTATCAAAAGTTGACATGATACACTGTTTTGTTACTGGTAAATGTTCTCAATTTTTTAGATTCCAATTTACTTATCATGAAATTTCCTCTTCTTGCTTGTGTGCATCATCACATTCTGGGTGTCTTTGTGTTCAGTGTTCAATGGGAGAAATGGTTAAATTATCTCAAGAATTGCATGAGGAAAAAATATGCTGTGGTTGTGCATGAGTGTTCCTTACTTTTTACTTGTTGATGATAAGTAGATAGCTTGGGCTATTTTATACCAATACCGTTTTTCAAAACCGTACCAGAAGACTAAGTGACAAATGCTATTATCATTAATATATTATATTTTTTAAGTCATTCTATATGTTGTAGTGTTTTTGATCAAAAGTTTTAAAGAAATTAAAATATAAGAAATGGCAAAAAAAAAGATTGTGTTTTTCAATGTAGCTCAAAGTTTTGTATGTTTCTCTTGCCCAAAAATGAGTTGCTATAGAGGAAAGGAAGTTACTCATGTCATGCAAGTCATTCATACCTTGAGCTGCAATTGTCTGATTTTGTAGCAAGGTTACAATGTATTTGACTGTGGGTTGACCCCCTACTCACTACATCATTTCATCTTAAACATCTTGCAGCCAAGTGGGAACAATGTGTTTGATCCTGGGCAGACCCCCCTACTCACTACATCATTTCATCTTAAACATCTTGCAGCCAAGTGGAAGCTCATAAAGTTTGCGCTTGCTTAGCTACTGTATTCTCGCCTTTGATGGATGGCTACCAAAGCAGCAAAACAGTGTTCATGTGTGTTTGTTTGTGTGTTAGCTGCTAGGTGAAAGTTTTTCTTACTTTCTCTCCATTGTTTGGGCACATGTGGAAAATGGTATTTCTGAATATTGCAAGATGTCTCATTTAATTATTGCAATCAAACAACACTACTCATGGAATAACTTTATTTATCAGACCTCTGAATTTATATCATTATCTTTGGATTGCCACATATACAAAGAATGCTCTTGCTGTATCTAGAATCTGTTTTATTTCTACCTCTATGTACCAAAATGTGCAAGTAGTAAAAGTATTTATATTTAATCTAAAAACTATTTTCCTGAAAGTATTATAGATCTAGCAAATTTTTTCCCGCCAATATACTTTGAAAAATAGTTTTATTTACTTCATGTGTAACTTCTTTGATTTATCTTTGCTTTTTTTTGCCCTGAAAGCCAGATCATAGTAAAACCTTAGGCTGCAAGTGAATTTGAGAAACTTTCCTGTAACCATTTCCACAGTAGTTCTTAGAATATTATATCAATCTTGTGCTCCTAACTCCTTTTACCATCATCATGCTATGTCATCACACCCTTACTGCCATCATGGTATGGCGTCACACATCTACAGCTGTCATTCTCTCACTATTATAGAGATGATTTACTCAGAGCTATCATTTAATCTTCGTCCATATTTTATTTACATCAACAGAGCCATTGCACTTACACTATATTATTACAGTGCTACAATAGCCACACAGTACCTACCATCATAGCAAAATTGCTCCCATCAGTTCCATCTGCAGCTTTGTTTTACTAGTTCACTTATGAGTCACAAGTATCTGGCCGCACTACCCAGCTGAGGAGTAACAAACAACTTGCATGACCAACACCAGGAAGGTGCAGCAGGCCGCCAGCTGCCACTGGATCAGCGTGAATGCTGCCTGCAGGAGCTGCTAGAGACTGAGAAAGGCTACGTCAACAACGCTCTCAAGAAAATCATCGAGAACTTTAAAAATAAGCTAACCTGCATTGATGAACAGAAACGAAATAGTATCTTCTTCAAACTTGATGTGAGTTTTTCTTCCTACTTGGGAACTCCCATTTCCAAGAGTGTTTTTAACTAGTCATAGATAGTTTTGTTCACTGTAGGTGAGTAATGTGATGCAATGTCTGTGTCTGTGAACCATATGATATTGTAAATTTTTCACATGTTTAAGTTTTTTCAAAATTATTTTGATAATACAAATATAGTATTAATTCTTGAGTGTTTCACTTTTTTAATTTTTTTCAAGATACTTAAATTTGATGTTATCAATCATCTACTTTTCTACTCTCAATAATTTAATGTACTGAATGATATACCTTAGGCTGAAATATGTTGTGAGTAGTCATTTTTCTGTTATTGGTTATCAAGCTTCTAACCTTTGGACTAGTTGATTGCAGCTACTCTTACTTCTTCAAAAATCCACAGTGTACAAACTAAACTTTTTCAATTTCCCCTCTTTGTTCTTTGCAGGTTCTACACAATAGACTCAATTTAACAGATACAATTTTACTCTTTTTTCAGAAATATAATATGTAAGCCAAACTTTTCCAATTTCCCTTTGTCCATTGCAGGATCTACACAACAGACACAATTCTCTCCTGCAAGCTCTGATCGAGGCGCGCTCGCACCCATTCTCTCAGTCTGTTGAGAAGGACAGCTCACGCATCAGTGCATACACTCATGCCGTGGCAAATGTGAGTTGTCTCGAGTGTGGGCTTCTCACTTGGGTCCATACTAGTCCAGTATTAGCTGATGAATTATTTCTATTTATCTCCTGTTGGAATGAATAAAGCAGTGAGCTGTGGGAAGAAAATTCTAATTAACCTTATTCATTGTTTTCATGGTGACTTGGTGAGTAAAGGTATGGTATGCCAATCTAGCAACTAACTCAAGTTCTGCATTCTATTCTAAATGTGAGGTAAATGATTTTACCATGATAGGGCCAAGTTGTTGATGGAAGTAGATCGTGTTGTATGGAATCACAGGACTGTGGGTACCAGAGAATTGAACAGCCTATTCTCTTGTTACTAACTCAACACCTCTCTCATCTCTTATATATGCCTCTGCATCTAACATGGAAGGAAAATGCTTGGGCATGATATATATAGTCATATAGGTAAATCATTGTGATTTGAAATAAGTGCTCAGCCTCATTTAATGTATGTTGATTATTTATTGTCTTGTCTTGCTAAGGGTCTTCCTCTTATGATCTCTTTGTATATTTTTATTTTACTTTTATTGCACAGGTTTTCATCCAGCACCAAGAGCAGTTGCTCATCTATGGAGAGTACTGTGCACAATTCCAAACAGCTCTAAATGATCTTGACTCAATATGTGCCACAAAGCCTGCCATCAAGGATAAAATAAAGGTTGGTCATTGTGGAAACCATCAATTCTTAGACTTTGTAACAAAAAGTTTAAAGACTTACAGTAAACAAGTTTAAAAAGGATGATTGTTTATGGGTAGTGAAGTTTATGATGACAAGTTTATGAGTAGATGATTGAAGTTAGAGTTGCCATTGTGAAGAAGGTATGGGAATGTTCCTGCATGAAGTGTGAAGCCTCTGAGAAAGCAAAGAGTTGTCATGGTTGCTGCAGCAGTGAAGCAGATAATCCAGTTCAAGAAGAAGGGAGGCTGACAGGTTGTTTTTAGCTCTTATGCCTAGGTTGAGCTAATAATGAGTTCAAGTTATGTGACACGGAATAGTGAGGATAATAGTAAGAAAAATGGAATTAGCTGTAAAAAATTAAGTTGTAGAAGGCATCTGGTTTGGGTAGTGTTCAGACATAAAGTAATGCAATAGCAGTAGTGGTCCAATCTGTTTGATTCTAGTGTTCGTTTCAGAAGTTGTTCACCAAAACAATAGTTTCCCTTAACTTGTAAATAATTTTATTTTTCAAGCCTCATGGAATTCTACAGTTTATGTACTCATAGTAAAATTCACTCAAATATTAATCAGTAATTGTACTTACTTTGATATACTTGGAGAAGTTTCGGCCGTCATGCCTAGGCCACACTGGAGTGCCGCCGCTTCGTGTGCATGGTGTGCCTTTGCAGATCCGTGAGCTATTGAATGAGGCCGTTTCCCTCTGCTGTTTGAAAATTGTGAGGCAAAGGAGGCCTATCAGGAATAGTTAGTAGGAAGCTATCCAGCTTCATCTTGACGTCCAGGGAACCATCGAATTTTCTCAGATTTTTAGGCAGAGGGTTGAAGAGTCTTGAGTCTCATCACAGAGGACGGTTCATGTCTTGTCCGAACGCTACCAGCCGCCCTGGCATTGAACGTCGTCACAACACACATTTTGCCGGAACAAATGTGCTGCTGTGCGCTCAGCCTCATGGTCTCGTTTTTGAATTCGGGTGCTAATCCACGAATCGTTTTACACGCGTAGATCATAATGTATCTCTCCCTTCTTTGCTAGAGAGAATACAGGTGGAGAAATTTCAGGCGTTCCCAGTAGTCCGGCTCTTGGACCTCACAAATTTTTGCCGTGAAACTTCGTTGTATACTTTCCAGCTTTACAATGTTTTCTCTGGTGCCTGAATGCCATAATTGGTAACAGTATTCGGCGAGGGGTAGGATCAGCGCCCTGAACAGCGAAAGCATTGGTTTTGATTCTTGTGTCGTGAAGACTCGTAAGATCCAGCCATTTTTTTTTACTGTTAGGTCGATATGTTCTCGGAATCGTCCGTTGTCCTCAACGATAACACCCAAGTCTCTAAGGGAGCTTTTTTCTCTATTTCTAGACCCCCCTTCCATTTTGTATGAGAATTTGTCATCTGGGTGCTTTCCGTACCTCATCTGTTCGAACTTGCCTTTGTTGAATTCCATGTAGTTTGACTGTGCCCTTTGGTAGATTTTATCAAGGTCTTTCTGCAACTCAACGTAGTTTTCGCCTAGATTTAATTGCTGTGATTTCAGTCGATGGCTTTAATGTATCACATTTTTGAACTATTGATGACATTCATTTGCACTGTTTGTGAGCATCAGTTGTGATGATGTGCAGGCACTGGAAGCGGAGATGAGCGTCGAAAAGCATCAGCTGCGGGACTTGCTGTTTGTGCCCGTACAGCGCATCCTCAAGTACCACCTGTTGCTTCACGAGCTCTACAAGCACACTCCTGAGGTGACGTGCCTTGTCTCTTCTCATGCTGCCAGTCCAGGGCTCTGTGTTAGGGAAAGCGAGGGAAATCTTGCTCTGAGGTTTTTTCTTGTCATGAAAAGAAACTATTTTTTATCATTTGGAGTTTAGAGTTTGTTTAATCAAGGAGCAAAGTCCTTTGCTTGATGGGCTTAAAAACAACCTGTGAAAAGCTATATATTTTCTTAAATGGTTGAAATGGTGTTTGAATAATGGTCTGGAGTTTAGAATTTTAAAATGTTTAGTTTATGGCTTCATCAATTGACCAATTCTTGTCTTAGGGTGAATGAACAAAAAAAAAGTTTTCAGTTATCCCTATAACTCTACAGATGAAATCAGTTTCCTTTCTTGGAAGTGAACTCAGTTATTTTATTTTGAAGGGAAAATGGAAGCTGCATCTACATTGCTTCTTCAGTTTCATTATGAATATGCAAGTAAAATCACAAAATCTGTTGAGGTGCACTGAGGTAGAAGCTACTTTTCTCTTTACGGAAACCCTAATTTTTAGTACAGTGGCTTTATAGCTCAGCATTAATTGCCATGCATCTACAGTAAGCTTGCCTTCTGGCAGCCAGGCACTGGTAATTCTTGTCCTGCTAGGAACAGCAAACGCTTGATGGTGAAATTGTGTGCTAACTTCTATGCAGAGGTGCAATCTATGGCACAATGTCACTACTGATCACAGCTGAGCTGGGTTTGTACTTCTTGCACTGACCAGTTTTTCAGCATTTCATTGAAACACCACCGTTCCAAGTGTAAAAATTGTATAATTGCGTCCTGCTTAAAACTCCTTTCGAATCTGAAAGTCTTCATTGTCTTCAGTAGAATCACTGGATTATTATGTATCAAGTTCTCATGTTTTTTCAGTTTTCCTGACACGCTGAGTGCCTCTCCATATGTGGTGCAATTGTGCAGGTGACACAGAGATGTTGTGAAGGAGGCACAGTTGCTGTGCACGTCAGTTAGCCTCTCACGTCGAGTTTCTTGTCTCATCCATCTTTTTTTCTTGTTCATTCTATTTTGTCCTCGTGCATGGAACAATTATTCTTCTATTAAGACATTTCCTACCAGAATGACAATTTTCTCTGGATTAAATGACCCACTGGTAAGTTGATTGGAAGGAAACGTGTTAATGCACATTTACTGTGTAAATTTTTCGTTTCATGCACTGGAAGTTGAGTTCAACTAATTTTGATCATGTACGAATTCTCGTTTCCCCCAACTTGAATTCTTTTAGAGATGGCCTACTCATTGCTACAGTCAATATACACCAATCCAAATATTGCATAAATTTTGCTGTGCATTCTCTCAATATTTTCTCTCAGTACACAGTACATGGTCTTTTAGATGTGCTTGAACATGTAACATGGTCTACAGGAGGAACATGCGCACAAGCCGGTCAAAGAAGCGTACGAGCGTATGCGTGACCTGGCCGAGTATGCCAACGAGTACAAGAGGGACAAGGAGACGATCAAGATCATAGAGGATGTTCAGGTAAATCTTCCCTTTGTTTTTTTTGTAATTTTATATGAACTTTTTTATTTAGATATCAAAGTAGAAAAGCATGAAGACTATTGAGTTTCATCATCACTGTTACTTCCACTAAGATTTTAAAGAATGTGTTTCATGTAGAAGTTTTTATTGTTATTTTAAGGACCGGACTGAATGCAGCTGAAAATTTCTCCAATAAACAAATTGGAAGGTGAGATTATCTATTGATATTGATGCTTCCTACGTGACTGTTCTGCACCAGGTACTAAATGTTAAATGTTCTGGCCAATGGAATGTGCACAGAGACCAGCCAGTCTTGTTAGTTGCAGGCAATGTGCAGTGGCCATAGATGAGAGATTCAACTGTATTAGTATTTGTTTTGCTCTAAATGTCATTATGGTAGTCTTCCTGAATTTAATATTGAAGTCTACATTAAAGTCTACAGTAACGAATTCAGTTAGTTAAGGAAAACAATCAGTAGAGTTCCAAAGCATTTTCAAAAGTAATAAGAAAATTTCACTGTAATCATTGGTGTTGACGCTTTCACTTCCTGGAGACGGAGGAAGGTTAATTGACCTCATTTATTAATGGGTCCGGCAGAGCTAAATTTTCTGGATAATATTTAATATTGGAAATACTCAACTTAGTCAACAGGGTTTGGGAAGTGTTTTATTGGCGCAAATGAGGCTTGAGTCTCATAGTGGGTCTGTCTGTCTTTGTGCTCGATAAAGAAATCACAGCACTCTTTAGTTTTTGTTGGAGGAATAACTTGACCCATGCTTCAGTAGATATCAGTTAGATGCGTGCAATATGCAGACATTTTTTTAATTTGCTACGTAGATATGAGTACTCACAGAAATGGCCAGTTTATACCGAGTGAGGTCTGGGAGAACAAGTACACTCGCACTGTGTGTGTTTATTACATTTAACCCTTGAATCTCATCATCGGGAGATCCGCACTCGCGCGCATGCGTGGATTGGTCGCATGATTTGTAGCCATGATACCGCGGGAGCACGCCCCGCTCCTCAGTGCTTTGGTCCTTTGTGTGATGCTTTGAAGGGTGTGTGTGAGGGCGTTTTGTGTGATGCTTTGAAGGGTGTGTGTGAGGGCGTTTTGTGTGACGCTGTGAAGGGTGTGTGAGGGCGTTTTGTGTGACGCTTTGAAGGGTGTGTGAGGGCGTTTTGTGTGACGCTGTGAAGGGTGTGTGAGGGCGTTTTGTGTGACGCTGTGAAGGGTGTGTGAGGGCGTTTTGTGTGACGCTGTGAAGGGTGTGTGAGGGCGTTTTGTGTGACGCTGTGAAGGGTGTGTGAGGGCGTTTTGTGTGACGCTGTGAAGGGTGTGTGAGGGCGTTTTGTGTGACGCTGTGAAGGGTGTGTGAGGGCGTTTTGTGTGACGCTGTGAAGGGTGTGTGAGGGCGTTTTGTGTGACGCTGTGAAGGGTGTGTGAGGGCGTTTTGTGTGACGCTGTGAAGGGTGTGTGAGGGCGTTTTGTGTGACGCTGTGAAGGGTGTGTGAGGGCGTTTTGTGTGACGCTGTGAAGGGTGTGTGAGGGCGTTTTGTGTGACGCTGTGAAGGGTGTGTGAGGGCGTTTTGTGTGACGCTGTGAAGGGTGTGTGAGGGCGTTTTGTGTGACGCTGTGAAGGGTGTGTGAGGGCGTTTTGTGTGACGCTGTGAAGGGTGTGTGAGGGCGTTTTGTGTGACGCTGTGAAGGGTGTGTGAGGGCGTTTTGTGTGACGCTGTGAAGGGTGTGTGAGGGCGTTTTGTGTGACGCTTTGAAGGGTGTGTGTGAGGGCGTTTTGTGTGACACTGTGAAGGGTGTGTGAGGGCGTTTTGTGTGACACTGTGAAGGGTGTGAGGGCGTTTTGTGTGACACTGTGAAGGGTGTGTGAGGGCGTTTTGTGTGATGCTTTGAAGGGTGTGTGTATGTTTTTGCTCAAAGTTTGGATTTAATTCATTGAATAAGTTTGTAGTTTTTGATTGTCCAAAAATTGGGTAAATTCTCCTAGAGCTGTGGTTAGTGTGGCTCAATGAGTGTATGGGTTTAAGGGTTAAATAAAACATTTGACCCCTGTACTCGCCCGAGGTTAAGGAATATACTTTAATTAAGCAAAGACAAGTTATTTCATCCCTGCTGGAGAAGAACTTAAATAGAAAGATATCGTTCTTAAACTCGTGAAGACAACAGTCCTTGTTCACTGGTTTCAGGTTAGACAGAAAAACTATATGTGTTGGACTATAACTGACCGGCCTATTTCCCCATGCTGCAGAACAGCATCGTAGACCTGCCTCCAGACCTGAACAGCATCCAAAACCTTGGTCGCATGAGGCTCGATGGAGAGATCAAGGTCGAGAGTCTGCCTGAGCGGAGCAAGCAGAGGTGAGCCATGCTGGTTGCCTCTCAATTCATCAGGCATCAGAATTATGTTCAATATAAAAGGCCAAATTCCTCCTCTAATGTTAAATTTCTCTTATGATGTGAAAATCTCTTAAAATGCAAAGTTTCACTTGTAATGCAAAATTTTTAAACGGATCATGATTTATATAATGGTTAATGTAGATTAAAGTAATGCAAAGCAAACAGAAGGTTATTTTTTTGAGTAAGAAAATAATTTTTATAATCTTCTCATTTTTAGGATGCTAGGGTGGCAATCGATTCACCTTACTTTGCTAGCTATGAAACTGTCTGAGCAGCAGAATGTTTCCTTGAACACAGCGACTGTGTGCTTTTTACTTCTTAATACTGGTAAACTTATCTAACCTCTGTCTGGGTCATGGTGTTTATTACAGGTCGAATCATCCAAGTCTGGAATTCCGTCATTCCGTAACACTTATCTTTCACCATAATTCTTTCCCATTAGATGCTCCAACGGTATAGGTGACAATAGTCTGTCAGATGCATTTTGAAATTGCCGAAATGGTGAAAAGTAGAAGAAGGGCAACTGCTGAGATCACAGAATTTTCTAGCTTGTGGCCAGCCTCAGGTTTTGGAAGCTGCTTAATTTGGGAGTATGAACCTCCATTTTGAATGCTGTGTGGCTACACTTTTTTTCTTGGTAAAAAATTAACAAATTTATCAGAATGGCATTGATCATTTCACTCAGCATCTATTGTTGATAGGTAGCCATTGATAAAAAAGTATAATTTTTAAAATGAATGTTGCTATGTTCTTTTATTTTGTGTTTTCATTTTTGCATTTCTTTTTTGTTTCAGATTCGTGTTTGTGTTCGACAAGGTTCTCATTATGTGCAAGCAATCCAGAGTAAGTACTGAAGAATACTTTATGCATCATAAATTTACTAAAGTACAAACGTAGATACTAAAATATCGAGAGGTTAATTCTCAGAACTATACTTGTTTGAACTGGACCCGCATTTTTACCTGTGCACGTGTGAATCAGTCTTACACAATATGAAGCCATGCCTAAATTTATTACAGGTTATGCCATTCCTCCTCAGTATTTTTGCAGGCATTAAACCCTGTGGTATTTGTGCGCTGCATTGAACTCGGCGTGATGAAGAGTTACCGTGTCATGAGTGGTGAGGTCTCTGGTCTTGCATTGTGTTTGAGGTGGTTTAGAGTGTGTTAGATATTAATTGCAGTAGTGATTGTGATGACTGTCATCTTTGGGCTACCTTCACACTATCTACAACGTGCAGTAGACGCTCGCAATAGCAGACTTAGAGGAATGGGGAGTGTTCCGTTAATGCTGGATTTATGAGCACTATTGCTTAGTATTTAAAAATAGTAAAAGCACTTACATACAACAAAGAGATTTGGACTTAAATATTCCGTATTACTATCTAAGATCAACAAAGTTAAGTATGTTCACGTATCCCAATTGTTCCAAGGTCAACTGGATTCCCTAAACTTCATGAAAGCTCTGTTCTGGAATTGGTTTTTCGAAAGTGGCTATATCTCTGCAATGTATTACAATTTTAAGAAATTGCTGTGTATTTCAATCCTAATCTTATCATCACCCAAACTAATATGACTGCTCGTCTGTGAAGCTCCTCCTATGCATTTAAATGAGGATTTAGTGTTGATCTCATACAATATGAAGTTTGTGTGTGGGAATCTCCTCATTGAGGTGCATTGAAGAAGATTGTTTTCCAGTGCATCAGGGGAACGTTGCTTCACTGTAAGATTTCTGAGCTTGAAGAGGTTCACTCTGGCCATGTCACTGGGCCTTAGGGGTAATCTTTACAGTACTTAGTGTCTAGTACACTATTCAAAGCAAAATTAGTCAGGCTAGTTACAGAAGTCTACTGTAGACTTTGTCTTGATGCATAATTGTCATGATTCTCAGTATGTATATCTCATGTAAAAATCTGATTCTTTTCTGATCTTTCTTCTAGTTGGCCTCTCCAGTTTGTTTTAGATGGTTTTGTTATTGCTTGGCTGTTGGCTGCTTTGAACTCTGCCAACAAGTAAAACTGTTGTGCTGTTATGGCGCCACTCCTATTGAATTGCTTCTGAGTTCCACTGATGAAAGCCTCTTTAGAACAGGAATGGAGCTATGCTCCTAAGATCTTAATGATACCAATGCACAAAATAATGATAATGCTGATAATAATCACTCGTATATAATTGTGGTTTTTCATTATTACGAGTAAAAGTAGTTTATTTGAAGAAAGCCTTATATAAGATTTATCAGTGAACAGTTCATGTATTGGTTATGTCAAACATTTCCAAGTAAGTTCTTGGCAGCTTAGAGTCTAACACAATTTCATGTTGTAACCTTTCTGTTTCTATTAATTAATTTTGGAGTTTTGATGTGTGCGAAATTTAGGCTAATGTTTAAAAATTTCTTTTGTTTGTCAACTTTAATCTCACCTGAAGGACTGAATGTTAAATTTTTGGCAGTAGTTTTGAATATTTATTTTCAATATTTTTACTTGGGAGTTTTTATTCCTATGCCAAAGACCTGATGAAATAAATCACAATTCAAATTTTCATTTGAAGAAGTCTTTACTGTTCGTTGTGCAAGGTACCATCATGGCGGGCCACTCGAGAGACCCAGGGCTACTCAGGATGAGTGGCCCACTCTGCATTCTGAGGACTGTAATGCTCAAGTGTATGGAATTTCTTAAATCTAAAATTTAGGCAATAAATTTTTAAATTTCTACAGTGTATTTGGCTTAGTAAATGTTCAAATTAATTCATTCAAACATTTAGAAAAAAATTTGAAAAAACTTTATTTTTTCACATTTTCAGTTGGTTGTGTTAAAGGTCTGAGGAGAA
>VOMN01129457.1:0-20142 GCA_014899125.1 Orchestia grillus | reverse complement strand
GGGCGTCAGAGCACGAAGTGGTGCCGGCAACACCGCAGCCTCTAGAGGGACGCAAAGGGGCCTCCCATAATCCTCTATAATGAGGCCTAGGGCCACAGGTCAGCCCGGGCCACTCCTGCCAATTGCTGCACTCCAGCACCTCCGCACGTCGCGACCCCGCGCTGCAGCGATCGGCGTCCTTGGAAAACGTATTCGTCGAATTCGAATATTACTATTTTTGTTTCGTAGGGGACTCAGCGAGACAACATTTTTCGAATTTAGCCCGAGCTTTCGGTGGCCATTTGCTCCAACCGTCGTGATGGGACGATGGATATTTCTGAGAACAATGCGAGCCTACAACGAGTATCTAATCAACAGAATGACGTTTTGCCTCCATGAAATGAACAAGAAGAAGGGGGCGGTATCTTGCTAAGTCCCCTGCGAAACCCAAATGGAACCACCATCAAGACGTCCGCTATTCTTCTGGTTATCATATATAATTACATAATAATACTCAGTTTGTTGGTTGCTTGGTTTGGAAATTATTACTGTGAGCCACACTCACTTGCGCCTGTGTCGTATATATGACATGAATATCGTATCGTGAACACATGTAATGTAAAAGTGGTCAGAAAATGTTTTTATTTAATGGGAACTGATATGGGAGTATTGTGGCTTACATAAATATTGATGAATAGATGATTCGTAACGAAACGATGTGGCACATTTATGACCCATTACATGCATGACTGTGGAAATAACTTTCATTTTGAGAATAAATACAGTAAACTCAGTCATATTTCAAGAGCAGTACGACTAGTTTTAATATTATCACACTAGGTGATACAAACCATAACTAGTCCAAAGTTTATAAAATATTTGAGGTACCTATGCTATGAAACACAAATTAACAACATGTCCTCATGTTAGGATTTTAGCATGGATACCTCAAACCTTTATAAACGTTCGGCAAGTTTTTTGCATCTCCCAGTATATGTATCTACGATACCGATTATCCAAAAAAAAACGCTTCGCTTCGACTGAAAATATAGATGGACAGAAAATTTAAAATAATATTTTATCATAGATACATAAATAGCAACTATTCGCTCTTATAAATAGCTTCATATTTGATGTCATTTAGATATTTTTGATGGATACCCTTCATAGCTTCCCCCATGAGAGTCTCTCGCGTCTAAAATCCTATCACGATGTGGGATGTCCTGAACCACTTCGGAAGGAACAAATGATTATTTCGATGCTGTGCGCACGTTCATCTTTGAAGAAAGAAAAAGATCCATTATTCTGCTAGGGAATTTTAAGGCTTCAAGAGGATGAAATCAAGACTGTTCACACCGACGTCAGAGAGCAAAGTCCGTTCGACGAAAAGCGTGAAGTCGGTTTGACGTGCGGGAAAACAGAGTTGAATTCCATCTTCATTTAGTTGAATATTTCACTGATGAGCCCGACGTTCGGGCAAAATAAACGGAGCGTCAAACAAACGTTGCGAATTCACGTAAATTTCACGCGCACCGAAACCGAGTAAAAATTTTGTGGAAAGAAATGGCGGTACTTCAAGAAGCGCCAATTGATTCCCTGAGAGTTCTCCTGCGCACAATACATCGAAATAAGTCTAGAAGGATTTGAAATTTTAATTTACGTTTAAATTATGGCTTCAATTGACTGTGAAATCTTGATTCTACTACATGTAAGGCTTGCTTGCAGAGCTTACTTGCAGGGCCTGCTTGCAGGGCTTGCTTGCAGGATTTACTTGTAAGGCTTGCTTGNTTATTAAGATCAGCCAGGCCTTCTGACGCTCATAAAATATTCAAGCTGCACCACTTCCGTATTCTGTAATGCAAGAGAATGTGCGCGACGTAAAGCGTATCAAAATCTCTCTCATAATTTTCTACCCTCGGACAACAGAAAAAGAAAATAGAACTATGAATATTTCCAAACTTGAGTTTTTCGTGGTCTACTTCTCCCGCAGAGTAAATAAGGACGCTATGATGAGCTTCAGTTCTTGGTGTTCGCCTTGAGAAAGTGCAGCAGATTGTTGAAACGTGCAAATTTTAAGACTACGGTTGTTTGGAGCGCAAACCTGAGAAACGTAGTCCGAATAAGCGACACCTTGACTTGAAATAAGTCTCACATCAATCCGACAAAAAGCTGGTTCCGGGTTTCAAGACTGTAGACCAGTGGCAAAATAAATGTTATATACGAAGCCATGAAACTCGATTTATAAGGCTCAGCTCGCACCTAACTCACTGAAACAGCGTCAATGTCGCAGAGCTCGCAGCTCCTCAGGGAAAAATGATTTTCGTTGCGAGGCAACGCGAATTTCGAGAGAAAAAAGTAAATCTTCCCGAGCGAAAGCTGCCAATAATATTTAGAAAAACTGTTTTAGAGGCTCTGATTCCTTTTTTTTGTGACGGGTCGGCTTACTTGATGCGGAAAGATCGTATTTTTGTGTACTAAGAGACCACAAAAATAAAGGAACATTATTCTAATCACCGTCATATTGTAACATACTGGTTTTTTGACGCCATGTCATTATTGACAGGTTGCAATGCCGGCCACTCTCGACCGAGCCGACACCGACACGCACACACCTGGATGCCGTGGGCCTAACCTTTCTTTATGAAGGAAGGACTCCGTTACCACGTGTAAATCTGACATAGCACACGCCCGGGATCCAACCCAAGGCCTCCTGAATCAAACTCGCTGCCTCTGTTCCACAGAAACTCTTGAGTGAAATTCTTCAGCGTCAAATCTGGAAAAAAGGTGAATGAAACTCGAGTAGTATTTTGAAAATTAGTTGTCCTGCAGTAGAGAAGATGTGAAGGCAAATTAGGTACCCTCCTGGTCGATACGCTTCTCAATATAAATATCTGCGTTGGAAGGGAGGAGTTTTCCCGAAATAAAGATTCTTGAATTAGGATCTAACGGTCTCAACAAATTCTCATGAAATAGCGCTTTCGTGAATTGATGACTCGCAAATTACTACCTTTACGAGACGTACGTGACTCCTACGTACACGTTCACAGTGGTCGTTACACGTTTATTTACGTCAGTTCTCAGCATTGAGCGATACCCTGATTTTTGCGGAACAACGGAGTGCTTCCCTTAGTGAAGGAAGCTCAAACCTCACATCTCTCACGCGTCAACAGTTATAAGGCGTATGAAAATCAACCGATGTACTCTGTGTCAACTGTGTTGAAGTTGATGAAGCTCTTTGAGCGTTGTTTTTTTACGATGCGATCTGCGGTGAACGACTCTACTATGACTCGCATGAATGGCGTCGGCATTCGGAAAATTGCATCTCCACAATCTTAAAAAGTCAGGTCCTCATCAGCGGACTGCATCGACCACCACAAAAGCAGCAAAGATTTTCAAGCCGGCCACCCAAAAAGTGATTCAGTTGCACACGGTAATTACTCGTGAGCAGGCGCTGGATCACGGTAATCCAACTGGTGGGAGGACCCTGAGTGGACGCTCGGATTTTTCTGGCGAGTCTTGTGGGAATTGGAACGCTGTGAACAGTCAGCACTATCATCGACGAGAAAACGACACTCCGAGCCTTTTATTGCAAAGGTACGTGGCGGATCCTGTAGAAGTATTGAGGCGAGTATTCAGGGTCTTGTGCTCAGGTAGTTTTGTAGTAGTAGTAGTAGTAGAAATGCGGTGATTCAGGTAGATAGAAACGCTGTACTAGAAAATTCATGAGTGGGGGTAGAAATTTAGGCAGTAGAAATGCGGTATTCAGGAGGTAGGTGCGAGGTGATAGAGGCTAATTTCAATGTTAACTTTGGAGAAAGTTATCACAAAGGAAATAAACGCTGCTCCAACTGGGGCTGACACACTAGACATTAATTTTTGAATGCCTTTTAATTTGTGAACGAATGCTTAAGTGAGTGCAGTGGGGAAGGTAGGCATTAAACTTTCATTCTCAAAGGAAGCACTTCGTGACTGAAAATTATGCTCGTCACTCAGGCTCCGTTGCCTTCCTACATCAATTCCACTGAAATTATCGTTCACCGTTATTCGGAAGAAAGGGTAACGAATAAAATTCCAGAGCGACGTCGTAGATAATTATTTTACTCCTCTATAATCTAAACTCAAAATACAATGTTCAGGTTAAGCTCTCCTAAAATTTATTATTCTCTTCCCACCTAATTGTAAAACGAAGCACTTCCATGAACGACTTCTTATTTTTGTAATCTTACCTCTCAACCTCGCGTGAAAATTTGTTAAATAGGTAAAGCGACACTGGTAGCTGGACACTACATGCGCCATATCGTACCAAACTCTTTTCAACCCTGTCATCAGTTTGTTGCATTCGTCCAGCTTTCGATTATT
This sequence comes from Orchestia grillus, assembly GCA_014899125.1. Classification (NCBI taxonomy): domain Eukaryota; kingdom Metazoa; phylum Arthropoda; class Malacostraca; order Amphipoda; family Talitridae; genus Orchestia; species Orchestia grillus. Next base: position 15,804 of record VOMN01129457.1, on the reverse strand, counting down.
CACCTCACCTGAACATAACACTCGAGGTTAAGTTCGTGACATAGGAAGGGCATGAGCTACGAACTTGTACGAGTTATCTACCCTTAATTCCAGTATGGATGCCTAAGTCTGAACTCGCAGCCCTGCACTTTCCGGCCGTGGCCACTGAAGTTGGCCTGCACTGACCAGGCTCTTTCTTGGCTCCATGGCGTACTGGTAGCGTGATGGCCTCGTAACCGAGAAGACCCTGGTTCAAATCTCGGCTCAGTCGCCGAGGCATTTTCACGTGAACAAGGAGTACTTCCCTAGGAAAAGGAAGTTTAAACCACACATTCCTCACATCCCTCACCACGCCAGTAGTTGTAAGACATTGAAAACGCAACGGTAAAACTTGTTGGAATTAATAATTTTGAAGGTGGCCTTCATTTCGTTTGACTGCTTTAGAACGCTGTGGAGGCCGACGCACTCGCAGTCTCAGGTGAGTTTTGTAAGATGTTCCGGGCACGCTTGTGGTGCTCGGTCTGTCAGTTGACTTTGTCCCCGCAAAGGCCGACACCAGCGATAAAACTTTCGTTTGAATTATTTAAGGATTTGAAAATATTGATAACGAGATTTGCACATGCAGTCCCCTAATGCTGGAGAGCTTGACTGGAAAGGAAAAAGCCTAACGCGGTCTACATTTTGCCCTTCGTGCCCGTCGCTTAGTTAATTCTGGTATTCACATTTTTTTCAGATTTTTACAAACGCGTCGCGGCACCTGGAGGCGTGGGATCGAGAGCTCCGGGTTTGTTTAAAGAGGGAATTTGAACTCGTACCTCACTTTCAACTTACCTTAAATAATTTTTTTGTGAAAAGCTGAATCTACTACTTGACGCATAGGGGAGGCACATGAACATTCTAGACGATTCGAGTAATTACACGCATGAATTTTTTTTTTAACATGTAGCTAGCCAACATTCGCAGAAGGCACACAGAATCTACATTTTATAATGCAAAGTGAAAACATTAAACATTAAATAAAATTACTCTTTTGACGTGGTCTCATTACCACGAAAAACGTGTACGGCGCAGGACAAAAACATTCAACCAAAAGAGTTTCCTACGTTTAATAATCAGTTACAAAAACTTTGTTGGCAATTACTGTTCAAAAACGGGTTTCAAATGATGAAATGAAGCTTTTCCAAACTGTGGTGGCTCATGAGCTTATTTTTCGACGTTGATTTACTTCATTTCTGCAAGACTCATTGGTTTCTCGCAGGAATCTTTTTCTTCTGCGTTCCCCAAAAGCGTTCGACAGGATGGACGTGCAGGCATTGACTTGGCCGCCTGAGAACACGGATTTCGCTTTTCATTAACTATTCGGATGCTAATTTCCCCTTGTGTTTAAACATCGTTCTCTTGCTGGAACTTCCATTTACGTTTTCAGATTAAACTCTTTGCACTTGACATGACACTCTTCTCCATTATTTTAAGGTACATGGCCACATGTATATTCCCATCAATGATATGAGCGCACCAATATAATGCGCTGTGAAACTACCCCAAACCATAACACTGCCCCTCCATGCCTCACAGCAGGGATGGCATTACGCCTCTCACAGGCTGTTTCTTGTGTCCTCCACACATAGCAGAGTTTCGGCCAAAAATTCTAACCTTGGTTTTAAATAGACCAAATAACAGTCTTCCAAATGAATGTTCTTTCTCCATGTGTTTGTTTTTTGCAAGGCCTAAGAACTTGAAACGATTGTTTTCCTGACGATGGGGGTTTTACTCGGTGAAATATTCGAACCTGTTGCTTTAAAGTTCTCTACCAATTGTTCTTTCATTCACTTCTGTCCCGGAGGCTTTTGATCAAATTTTAACTCATTCGAGCCCTCATGTGCTCCCTTTAAATTGACCCACTCGAAAGTCGATGACGCCAAAGATCACGTGGAGCACCTGACCTTGGTAAACTAACAGTTGAGTCATATTCCTTAAATTTATGAATTAATTACACAACGGTAGAGTATGACGCAATAATTTGTTAAAAAATGTTTGTGTACTATGTTTATTATGAATGGACCTGAACTATTCGCTTCCGTAGATATGTTTAGGTTTTTGACTTTCGGCATGATGCCCTTTAGGTGATTGTATGCTACGACGGCTCACCAGTGACTAGCGTCGACTTCCAAGCCAAATGATGTTGATTTATTTTCTCGCAATATCTAGAATGCTTTACTAAAAATTCAGATACGATATGGCCGGAAAGATGCAATAATTAACGCGTGAAAGTCGTTTCATAGAAATGGTTGAACACTTTACAACGTCCCATATGTAATTTAACTGTATATGAAGCCGTTTACTTGTAAAGCTCTATGCTTAGTTTTACAATTTCACTTTGATAACTAGAACTTGTGTTTTGTTCATTTTTAAGTATGTTGGCTTGCTAGGGATCAAAAAATGGATTTAGTGCAATGGATTATTTATGTCTTCCACTGTATGTAGAACGGCTTCATTTACTGTAATCAAGAATTAATTTTGCTGATCAATAAGGTACGAAGGCTGCATAAATGTAAATTACCGTAATTTCAATTTGGAAAGTTTGATGCATATTTGATTCGTCCAATGACCAACTGAACTTCTGTTAACTGTATATTTTAAGTATTACAAAGAGCACTCATTAATTAATTACTCTTCGTTCAACTAATCAACAATTTGAATTAAGTAATGATACAGTAATTTTTATGATCAGTGAGCGCTCCAAATGTTTTATCAAAAATAGCTGCAAAAATTTCAACACAATTTATGTTTTTTACATAATTGCACCGGCGATGCCTGCTAATTACATGGAATTTTTAAGCCTCACATTAGCATGTGTTAAGAATAAAAGGACTATTGAACGCCTGTCTTTTTTGTGTTGCCTTTTTCTCAAAAAAACTAAACGTGAAAATAAGTCGACAAGAAAATAGAAAAGAAATCAATTCCAATTGAGTTTTCTAGATGCATAATTTTACCTTAAAATAAGTCAAAAATAAATCTATCCGGTCACTGAATCACGTCGCAGCAGCTGCCACTTTTGAATTAAAGCATTAAAATTAAATTCATCATAAATATTGAACCGTATAAAAGCATATTATGTTCCAAATTGCATACCATTCACAAATTGAATTCGAAATCCTGAAAGTAGCTCTAATTTACCATTATTCACCGTTTTAATTTCCAAGGAAGAGAGAAACCAAGTCTCCTTGACCATAGCTCCCCTGCTCTGCCTATCTGCACGCGGAAAAGAGAAAAATCGAAATCGTTCTCCTCTCTTCACATTTCTGTGAATCTCCGCGCCATCGAAAAATTTCTAATTATGTCGAAAATTTCGAGAGCAAAATATACCGAGCGCACTCTGAGTTGGGCGGAACTTAAGGATCCCGCGCAATCGCACCTCGATTTTCGGGTTATCGAAATGGCGATCCCGAAGTTGAGGAGTGCGGCAAAGGAACTCGACTTCCGTAATACAATTTTCTCAGATTGCGAGCTGCCTTTAAGAGAGCCATCTACTTATCTCTATGGTCAGAGGCGGAAAAATTTCCGTTGTTTTTTAAAGCTTCACTCCTACAGCACTGAAAGATTCTTTCCAGCTTCCATGAAGATCAGTTCTTGCAGAAATGGTGATGGATTTAGAAGAATAACGCTCTTAATACACTTTGTACAACCAGTTATGGTATTTTAATGCTCAGTGTAATTGTGCTCATAATGAAACTGATAAATTTAATTTACTTTTTGTTCTACACGGACTGTTTATTGTTTCTCTTGTGTTTATTCATGTGATAAATTCATCCTATGGGCATCGCTTCAATGTACTAAAATGTCTTTTGTTTTTTGACTTTTGTAAAAAAGACGCGTACAAAATGTGAACTACAAGAATGCTCCCAGACATTCCGTTGTATCGATTAATTTTGTTTTTTGCTTTCAGTTATAAGCATGAGTTCTGCAATATGATCAAACTCTCGTTGTTTCTACCTCATAAAATGCGAGAAATATTACACTTTACGATTATCACAAAATTATTCCAGGGTTTGGTCACGATCGAGCAAATTTTTGAATGCTAACTATCACGAATGACATTGGTGGATTGGGCGAATAAGGAGGTGATAGAAGGAGACTTTCACGTTGTCTTGAACTTTATTCACTTTCATCCATTTGAGTCGTGATTCTGTGAACAAAAGGGCAAACGTAAAATCTACATTATAAAGTCAATATACACTCTAAGTGCTGTTCTGATGAATACATAAGACGGTTATATTCTAACTTGGCCAATAATGATTTGGAAGAAATGACTATAAAACATAAAAGAACAATGGTTTTGAAATGAGTAGTTGAGCTGACATATTTTTCTTTAACACATGAAGTAGATGGGACAACTATAAAAATATAGAATAACAATGTTTTTGAAATAAGTAGTTGAGTTGACATATTTTTCTTTAACTCTCAAAGTATATGGAAACAACTATGAAACAAGAAACATAGAACAACATTGTGTACTTGTGTAATAATAATAGGCAACTGTTAGTTCATACAGTATTTTATATTTAATTACAACATGGGGCATCAAAGGAGGGGGGGGAAGGAATGACGTCATCACTAAAGCATGGGGAATTCCCCACACCATTATTTATCACAACATGGGAGCAGCAAAATGAGGAAGGAAATGGTGTCATCACTAGAGCATGGATAAATTCTGCACGCCACTATACTTTCGAGGATTAAAATACCTAGTAAGGGTGTCTCAAAATAGTGTACGCTATACATACTTCAATAAAGTGTAGTTGTACAATAATAATCACGTTTTAGTTCATACAGTATTTTATATCTTACCGCACTTAACAGTCTACCAGCCTAGAGAACTCACTTTTTTAATTGCTTCTAACACTTCACTCGTCCGCTGTTTTGTTTAGAGAGATTTGAAACTCTGCGTTCGCACGCTCTGAGTGTTGCCACTCGGAAGGCTTGGGGTGCGCTCAGGATTGGCAAAGGCAAAGGTGTGTGACACTGGGGGTTGAAATTGTATGATTAATTCGTGTTACATGGGTGACCACGACAACGAAGAAACAAAATTTTCACGAACGTAGTGATCCAAATCTGGCGTTAAGACAATTGCACTTGACGTTCATTTTAACTTTATTCAAAGTTGGCACAAATCAGGATATCAACGATGAAAGCATCTCGTTTTCGATATTCAATGTCCGTACGAATCACAATAAAAACTACGAAAACATATCTCTTGAAATGTTCAAAGTTTGCACGAATCTAGCTAAAAACTACGAAAACAGCTCGCTTTGAATGTCCCACTGTATGTTGTTCTGATCGCATTAAAATGGTTGGATCATTAAAGGCAAATACAATTCTGCACAGCAAACATCCTAAACATAGCTGAAACCCCTTGCAAAAAACTCATCAAAGCGAAAGCTTAAAATCTGCCTAATTCGATTGATGTCAACATCAGTTCATTTAAATACAAGTTTCTACAAACGAAAGCTACCGAAAAGCTCGTTCATAACAATCACGAGCAGTTTTCACGTTCTAAGGAAAGCTTTTCATAGTACGATAAAACCCTTCCAATTGGGATCAAAGTTCATAATATTTCAAAAGTTCTTTCACAACACAAGAATGAAGTTCGTTGTTATTAAGGAACTCTCCGTAATCGCAACAAATATATTTAATATGAAACTAATTCTCACGTCATTGTCAAACCTAGGCAAGGTAATGAATAGCTTTTCGTATAAATAAAAACATTTTCAAAGACATTAAATTAAAATCTTCTTCAAATATGAAATTTTTCTCCAATTCAATTGAACACCACCAGTCTTAACTGATCGAAAGAGTTATCGTATTTATTCACGGCCATTGAATCGGATTCGTTAATAATTCCTAAAACTACTCGGAACACTCGCAAAACTTTAATAATCTCACACTTTCAACAACAATGATCCCAACTAATGAACTCAGTCTTAACAATCATTACTAAATTTTTAATGGTATTCTCTTAAATCCCGTTCACATTTTGATTGCAATTCATTTCAATCTCAAATATTTAACAGTTCCGTCGCTCCGCATGCAAATGATGTCCTGGTTCTAAATTATACTTCAGTACCAACCGAGAAATGCAACCGAGTTGATAAAAAAGTGTGAGGGCTATCAAAGCCAAACTTCCTACGCTGTTCAAAATATCGTCAACTAACAAGGCTTTGAAGCTGAAGATTTTCGAACATGGCACAGAAAATTTCAGAAGCGCAGTTGGAGCTTTGCAATGGTCTGGTGCTGGAAAGCATTTCCTGACTTCACTGTTATGATTCCAGGTGCAGGATTTTTTTTGCTGTTTCAAGTTTCCTCGAGAACAAGCGAGGGTTTTGTGAACGGAACACAGCGAACGTCGGTAACAAAGGTTCTTTTTTCCGTGAATTTTGCTGCTTAGGTGAAACCCCCTTGTGTTGAAAGAATTAAAACGAAAAGTTTATGATAATGAATTCAATTAGACGTTTGCAATTCGTATTTTAATGGCACCAAATTAGTTGGTGACATAGTGAGATAGTTTGCGAAAGCTCCATGCTTCGTACACGAAGGATGGAACAAATGAAAGAAGAAGGAAAGGAGAGAATTAAGGAAAGAGAAAAAACAAGTTGAGAACAATAAAGGAAGACAGAAAGAAAAGGAAAGAAGGGAAGTTGAGGGTGAGATGAGGAGAGAATAAGAGGTTTTCTTCCTGATTTAAACTCTCTTATTTTGAGAAGAATACGTTCCAATTATATTAAGAAGTGCTAAAATAACTTGTAACAAAAGAATTTAGTGTTAATTATAACAGCAGGATTTAGTATCAATTACAATAATTAGAAAATTATGAAAACAGACATCGAAAAGACTTAGTCTCTATAACATTAAGAAGATTTATCATTGATACGAAGATTTAGCACACTAGCATCGAAAGAATTTATGCATCACTAACATGAAAAGAATTTAGTACGACTAACATTAAGGAACTTCATTATCACTAAGATGACTCAGTAAACTAACACTTCAATACACTAGCTTATTACTGGTTAAGCCCTTTCTACCTGCTGTCTGTGTGAGCAGTGCCAGCAAACGCATTTGAAACGAAAATTCAGTTTCAGCGAGCAATAAAATAAAGTTCCGGTAAACAAAAGAATCCAACTCAACCCAACCCAATCTAACCTAACCTAACCTAACTTAACCTAACCTAACCTAACCTAACCTGGTCACTTGGAGAAGCGGTCTGTTGTATCATTAATGACCATACTTGCCTGTCATCACGTCGCGGGCTCGAGCCACACCATTCTTCATGCTGAAATAATTAGGTGAATCCCGTGAGCTGCCGAGTTAATTGGTCAGTAGAGCCCCACTGAATTACTATAAATTCTTAGGGGAACTGTGGAGCTCGCTGTTTAATCTCAGCCAGTCTGTAAACTGGGAGACTTACAGTTATTGGTAACTGTAGGTGTGCCTCTTTACTGAGTGGCAAAAATTTACATTGTCTGTAAACTGAGAGAATTAACAGGTATCGGGAACTGATGGATGTGGGTGATGAGAGGCAGGCCCAAAGATTCCTTCTGCCTGGGAGCTAGGAGTCTTGGAATCTTAGGCAAATGGATGGGGTTTTAAGAAGACATTTTTCCCCTATAATCTCAGAACCTATGTGCTTAGGCGCGAAAAGTTAACGGGATGCGGGACACATAGGTCACATGTAAGAGACATGTAGGTTGACGGGATGCGGGTGACATGTAAGTCACGTATACTATCCTTCATGTGATATAGGTACAGGCAAATATATAGCTAAGGTCGATTCTAGGACGGTTTAGCCCCTAAGACCTGAAAAATTTGTTTCTCAAAGAGCTACTTTGATCATTTTACTTCTACTACAACGATTTCATTTCATAAGATTTAGCAGTACTTGACTAGTCCATTTGGATACGTACTGATTAAAGGCAATACGATTGGCCATCATTGATTAATTTCCACTAGTTCAACTAATCAATAACTTTAATTTAGTCACATTCTTTGATGAGTGCATTCACCAAATGCTCTATAAGCACTTACAGTCAAAAAGTCAACACTGTTAATGTTTTTGCCTGTATTGCTCAGACGGCTCCTGGCAACAATTTCGCGATCTCACAGTTGTCAGTGCCCAGTCTTCCGGTATATAAGTATTATAAGCATAATTATTTCCTTATATAAGTATTTCCTTGGTCTTGCCTTTCCCAATGGCTCGAATCAGGAAGAAATCGTAAAGAAAGCCTAAAAGAAATGAACCATAACTGTATTGTATCCCATAAAGGCTAGCGTTGCCTACAGCGGTGGTTTTTATGGACTGCACTTCAACGCTCGGACAGCTACATCTGTACAGGTACGTTAGTATTCTCTCTCTCTCTTTGGTAATAAAAATGCACTTTTGTCTCAGCGGTCAACTAACCTTCCCGGATTTGGGGGTTCAATTTCATTCTTTTAATTGCTATTCAGTCCCACCTGTTAACGAAAATGCACGCCAATATTTTTGCAAAAATTTTCAAGTTCACTTTCAAGGTACAAAATTACACTTCCGTAATAAAGTCCTAGGACAAAAATTGGTCACCTATTGTTTTTCGAGGGCCTGTCATGGAAGAGGAGGGTCGGTCATGTTCTGGGGCTGTTTCAACTACATAGAGGTGGGTCCTTCAGTTGAGTTTTGTCAACTTTTCTTCAAGTTTTTCTTTTGTAATTTGCACAATATCTGAATGAAGAAAGGCATGGTACTCTGCATCACTTTTAGGATGAAAACTGCCTGATGTATCGGGTTGGAACTGTCATTAATTAGCATTACAGTCATTCAGGATATGCCAGGCATTTAGATTGGCCAGCTAAGTCCCCAGACATAAGCCCTGTAGAAAATCTCTGAAACCACCTTGATCGAAAAGTTAGACGTTGAGAAGGTCGTCCACGTACTCTGGCCGCGAAATGGGATCAGTTGAAGCAAGAATGGTTTAAAATCAACCAGGTGGACATTAGGACACCTGTAGACTCAACGTCGGGCAGAATTGCAGCCTTTATTAGTTTTCGTGGAAGTTCTACACCATATTAGTAGCGAGTGACTTTTTTGCCGGCGGAACTTCTTAGTATTCACTAAAGAAATGTATCATCGAATTTTTTTCAACGGTGAATGATATTGGCCGTTAATTTTGTAGTTAAAATCATTTCAACGTGAGAAAACAATAAACAAATGTTCATTTTTGCACCACCACAAAAGGAATTTGTAGCAGTTACTCTCTGAAAGCTTGACTTCAATTAAACTTCTTAGAATTAAATGATATGAGGAAATACTAACCGCTCTTTACATCAGATGTGCATAATACTGATATCCAATTTGATATTTTCTGATATATTCTGGTATTAATTTGATATTAATTTAACCCTAATATCACATGTTGTGATATTATTCCAAAGAATCGAGTCCCTGAAAAAGCGTCGCTTGTCTAATAAGTTGTACACATAGGACACACGTCGCACCAGTTCTATTTTCTTTAAGGAACAAAAAGAATATGAATCATAAACTCACTGTTTTTTCTTTTCTTTTCGTGACAATGCACGACCTTTCATTCCTCATCCCATGCACTAAAAGATTATTCACCTTTGATACGATAAATTGTGATTACCCTCTATTAACCTCTATTTAGGATTACCCTCTATTAAGGATTACACTGTATTAAGGATTACCCTATATTAATGATTACCCTATGTTTTAAGGATTACCCTTTATTAAGGATTACCCTCTATTAAGGATTACCCTCTATTAAGGATTACCCTTTATTAAACATTACCCTCTATGAAGGATTACCCTCTATTCCTATGTATCTTAGTTCTCATGCAACAAAATAATGCTTTGCAAGACCTAAAACAGTTTGACTTGCACTCCGAACGTTATGCATCATAACTTAAAAAACTTTAAAATGAGCCATATTTACATTCATCAGACCCTGAAAAAAAATCAGAGACATGAGTTGAAACTATGTATTTTTGCAAATAAAACGTTAATGGATTCTTATGTTAAATTCTATTTCTTTATAATTCGAAAAACTGCAAGCAACTTTTAGAGTATCTTGTGCTTATACATTATTTATCTCAGGTTTTTCTCAGATACTAAAAAAATATAATTCCATCATCGTACAGGTTATCAGTTGCAGTCGACCTATTTGCCGTACAAAAAAGACAATAAGAAATGCAATAAATCATCAAACTCTTGGGCCTGTTCCCAGAGAAGTATGATAATTATAATTTAAAGGAGACACTAATGGAAGTACTAATATATTAATATTCTTTCAAATGTGATCTACATATGTATGTATAATGGTTGTGCCGTCCAGTCTTTTCTACGCTCTCGTACCGCACTCGGTTTCACGCCACGTTGAACGGAAGTGCGCAGAAAACACCCAGGCTGCGGGTCGGCACATGGTTCTAGAGTTCATACTATTTTGTAACAAAAAAACGTTACGATTCTTTCTCGTTGCCATATAGACGGTGGCCACATTGGATGTAACCAAACATTTCGAAAACATGTATGACAAGACAAATTTTGTCTGAGACAAAAACAAATGACAACAATGGAAAGCTCACTTTAACAGCAACAACGGTTGATAAACTTGCTTCGTGGAACAATAGAAACGATTTTATAAACTTTTTTCTATCTGAATGCACCATCGAAATGACTGAACCTGTATAAAATGTAATCGATTTGCTGGTACTGTTAAAAAAAGTTGATATTGGCTACGGAATGTAATTTATTGCTGAACGCCAAAAAAAAAACAATTGTTATCCTAGCATCAACATTTTTGTCATTGGTTGATTGTTTGCTCCACGCACTGATTTTTCGTCATTTGAGTAACAATATTATCAAAACGTCTAGAGAGCTACTGGATTTTTAAGGCTTAAAAACGTATTTAAACGTCTGGTTACAGAAGAATGTTGTTAAAATGCAAATTATATTTTGCCCTTGTCACTGATGTTGATATTCGAGACCCGAATCAGTAGTTTTTCCTATAGTGTCCCCAAATAATTTTGCATCCAACGAAAAAGTTCTTCGCGAACCCGTGGATTTGTGAGTATTTTCCTTTTCTGTGCATCCTCTAAAATGTACAGGACCCTTACCTGCGAGGGACAGGAGGCACCTTCGAAAACTTATTTTGTATTTTATCTTGCGAGCTAAAATCTGTGAGGCTACAACGCGATGTGGAGCAGCGCTCCAAAGAAAATGGAAGCCAAAGCTTCAAATGAAAATCCGCGCAGCCTTAAAATCCATTGGACATAAGAGACCCTCACAGACGCGCACTCTCGTCGCTTCCAACGGGGGCTCTGTGACCGCAGCGGTAGTGCGCTCATCTATTTTTGCACTTTGTCTCACTTCAATGAAGCCAAACTGAGAGAAATTTATATTAGATGAAATTAGGTTTGGCGAATTGAATTTGTACGATATGATAAAAGATCTTTTTCAATCATCAAACATATGTTAATTTCTTTTATTTTAGGTGGCAAAGTGATTTTCAATTAGCGTAAATTGATGTCCATTAGCACCAATTGAATTCATTGGTACAGATCGTCTTGAAGGGTTCTAAAAATTGTACACGTCATTTACCGTGACGCTGATATCGACGTATCATAATTTTCATCTGACGACACTGACTTTCTCCTCTAGGATTTCTGATCAGAACTTTAATTATTAAACAATGACGTGAAATATAATGGATTGGCAATGCTTAAAGCCGCATAAAATCATGAGGAAAGTTAGGAATCGTGTATACGAGAAATGTATGTAAATACGTTTAAGATCATGAAAGCTTGAAATTAAAGTGGACGATTAAAAATTCAATATCTCTGTAACTGATATCATGTATCTGTAGATCAAGACAGCGGTCACTGACTTTAAGAAGCAAGGTGACAGTTGTTTTCCAAAAATAATCAGCCTCGTCGGAAAAAAGTTTGCACTTTTTAAACTTGTTAAAAATAGGTCAAATCGTATGTCAAAAAGCAACTCCAAGTTTCTTAACTTTTTAGAAGATATGAAATAATCTGAACATTTCGTCATACTTTTACGATTTGCAGTTATAGGCATGAATACCATTCTTGATATTATGTCTTAGATCACAGGTAGGTCAGAAATAACTTAATTCTCGTACGCTGAGTTGATGGATTTTCTCTTTAAAACTGGCGGGTTATTGCTGGTAATTGTCGTTATCTCTATTGCTGATAGCTTAACATTTATAATTTTGGAGTCTTTAAAGAGTTCTTGTATTTCAACGCATTGTTTGAATCATTACGGTGTAATTATAACGTATTTTGCACAGTATTCCTGTAGCTGTAAGCATGGAACAATGATAAATAAGTACTGCAGCTATCATCCTATCAGATGTACGATAACACGTACATGTGTCCTAGATAGTATGATAGATGAATGAGAGAAGGCACGCTACCAGACATTGCACAGATATCGCGAACGTTTACAATATACGAATTAACTCCAACAGAGTTTGATATTTTCTAAGCCTTGTTTGACATGTTGGATGAATTTTGTTATATGATACTTCCAAATAAGTCACTAACAGACTGTGCATCGTAATGCACAAACATTGATATGCAAACGTGTGTATTATTATGAAAACGAGCTGTACAAGATGCGTCAGGTCATAAAGTTAAATGAAACCTATTTTTCCTTAAGGGAGAACAGTAGCATTACCGACATTTGTTATCGTATTTTACTTTCTTTAGATGTTTCCTACCGGTTACCGGTTTCTCCCACAGGATAAAAAGTTCACGTTCGTCTCGACAGTTTGCTGAAGAAGACTAGTAACTCCAGTTATTTCAGGCAAAATCTTTAGCTCTCCCAGGGGGCTGAAGTTAAATCGAAGTAGAAATGTGCAGCTTTGAGTATATCTAAGGAGGCGTCCAGCCTAATGTTATTTTACTGTGGTTCAAATAATGGATCCAATTTCCGTAGAGTTTGTATTGGAAATAAGACGTTTTAATATCCATAGCTTGTGAAAAAGTTAGAATTTGCAGCTCTGCGTCGTCTTCTTTTGCAAAAATGAGCATTTGTGTTCTATACATTGAAATTTTTATATTGACTTCGTCTATTAAAAAACTATGGACATTAGCCAAATGGTGGTAAAATTTATACAGTGATAGTCTAATACTTACTAATTCTCTAAGTACATCATTTGTGTCTACATCTCGAGATTACAAATACAAAAAATGCTGCAGTCTTGAATCCTTCGCAGCTCATGAATTTATTTTTAATGAAAGAAAAAGAATTGGAAAGCATCTCTCTAATGAGTCGTTTAAATATTTGAGGGAATATTACGAACGTCAACTGCTTTTTTCATCATTACTGTTGGTTTTTAGCCTAATAAAAACCTTATATTCGTACCAAAGAAAGAGATCGTGCATTACTACTTAATGCTTGAAATTTCCACCACGAGCTCTTACGTTCTCTTACAGTAATTAAGAAACAAACAGTTTTATCTAGTCCCGCTCGTACCAGGTGAATAAAGTAACTAATTTATAATTCATAATTAAGATACAAACACTTTTATCTCGTCCTACACACTGCAGAATAAAAAAATAATAATTACTAATCAAGACACAACAGTTTTATCTCGTCGCACTCGCAGCAGGTGAAGGAATAACTAATTCATAATTACGATACAATAAGTTACATCCCGTCCTACAAGTTGCAGGGGACAAGACATTTACTAAGAGCGCTTGTGCTGCCGTTTGGTCCAGAAGAACATTTAACTGTTTCGGGTACTCACCGTAATGCTGAATGAGTAGTGAAAAGTGGGTAATTAGACAGTGTTAATTGTTTGTTTGTTTGTTTGTTTAAGTTGCTCTCAGGGGCCTCCAGAACAGCAAGATTATTTTGATGTGAAAGGAAGACAAAACATGAAGAAAGTCTGGGAGATTTTCTCCATGGATACATGAATAATAATGAGACACACTTGCCTCAACGTTATCAAACTCCCAAAAATAACTGGAAAATGAGGACTTGAGTTCGTTTGTGAAAAAGTAATTTTAATTAAATGAGGGAATGACATTTGCATCGACTGTATTTGCTCATTTTTGCGGTACTCTGGCATTCAATTCTTCGATATCTCGAGAAAAAAAATTCCTGAGAGATGCTGAAAACACGATGACGTAAATTATTTTATGGGACACAGATATTTCACCATTTAACATAATAATATCCGTTGTGTGTTTATTTATATATTTATATATGTATGTTTGGTGTCAGCTTCTGAAGGAATAACTTAGGGCGAAATTAACTCTTCAGTTATTACATAAAAAGCAATACTGAAACAACCACTGCTTTTCATATTCAGTCAGTTGGTAGCACGGATACAATTTATTCTCGGTCGAACGAGGATAATAGCACAAATTTGAAGAACTTATGAATTCGTGAATTGGATACTGTATATTAGTATAAGTATTGAAGAATTTATAGCAAAAATGTTCACGAAAGTTAGGTAAACATATGCAAATTTTTTACTCAGACAAAATGTCATTTTACGGACTGTAGAATTAACAGGCTGTTTTTTTGCAAATTTCATGAATAAATACAAATTAATTTATTTGTAACGGGCGAATTGGACAAATTCTATTTGCAAATGCAACGTTAAAAATAACGTTACAAATTATAAATTCATATGTTGAAACGAATGCAACGTTTATATTTGAGTTTATAACAAAACTTTTATTTAATATTGACCCTAATCAACAATTATTTAAATCATGTCATTTTATAACTTTCAATATGTGTTTATCAAAATTATTTATTTATTTAATGTGTTCATTAAAACCCGTTTTTTTAACGGGCACACATGCTAGTATAATAATAGCCCAGTGTTGCTTGCTTGGTCCGCCGGTCTGTCACGCTGTTCAAAATTTAGACAGAAGAAAATTCCCGTGTCCGTATTCCTAAACTAATATCGAGACTGTCAGATAAGGCAGTCCGGTCCGTATCAGTGATACTGAAAATAGCAGTATTTCATGTCAGAGATGCCGTAAATAAGAGGACATCTTGAGAATTTAGCATCATTTGTCCTGCCAAAATATTTGGTGGAGCGCGTCCACTAGTGTTATGATGACGTCCACTAGTGTTATGATGACGTCCACTAGTATTATGATGACGTCCACTAGTGTTATGATGACGTCCACTAGTGTTATGATGACGTCCACTAGTGTTGTGATGACGTCCACTAGTGTTATGATGACGTTCACTAGTGTTATGATAAATTATTACCCAAAGAGCGTCCAGCTTAGCTTGCACTTAGAGCTGCTACAGAGACACAAGAGTGTCCCGGTGCGCCCCACGGATGGCTCTGGGTCTGCGGGTGGAGTTGGAGATCCAGCAATGATTGAGATGGCTACTTTATCCGTCTCGTTTCCACTAGTTACAACCATTTTAACAGCCGACCTTGTCGCAATGCGCTTAGCGCTGACTCATGTCAAGTCTCTTGAGAATGCCATTTCCTTACCTGAATCGTTTGAGTGTCATTGAATATTTCTGGTCACACTCAACTCTCAATTCCGTCTTACCTCGTACCCGCTCTTTTTGCATGCTGTACCAACTGCCGGGTGACGGGTGGTTGTTGCGTGGGCAGACGCGCCTCAGCATGTATTTCAGTGGGCGTGTGAATGTGTGTATGTCTGTCTGTATGTATGTATACATGTATGTATGTATGCATGCATGTATGTATGTATCTATGTATGTAAGCGAAAGTTGAAAGACTCTCAGGTTCCATTGTTAGGGAATTTAAATTT
>VOMN01129455.1:0-20545 GCA_014899125.1 Orchestia grillus | reverse complement strand
GTGAGAGTGAGGACTTGGTTTTCTGTAGAACAATGTGAGTGTGAGGACTTGGTATTCTGTAGAACAATGTGAGCGTGAGAGTAAGGACCTGGTATTCTGTAGAACAATGGGAGTTTGAGAGTGAGGACTTGGTATTCTGTAGAACAATGAGAGTATAAGAGTGAGGACTTAGTATTCATTAGAAAAAGATGTGTGTTAAAGTGAACCCTTATAAATTCAATATGAGTACAACAGCAAAGACTTGTGTGTTACTGTGAAAAAAATGACAGTTGTTAAGTGCGGACTTGGTCCGTTGCTGAAAATTTTACATCTAAAAGGGAAAACTTGAGATTTTGTGGGCCATTACCAAAGAAATTTTTCGGTCATTGTAGACTTATATTTAACCAGCGTAAAGCATGCTGAAAGATACATTTCGGTCATAAACGAGATCATTGTGTACTCAAAGGGCTTTTGCCGCTGAATGAAAATGTAACCTTTTTAATAGAGAAGTACATCGTATTGTTCTCGAAAAAAACGTTTTGCAATTCTCTTGCTTGTGCCTTCTAGTTATCGTTTACGCACACGAAGACTCACTCACATCCAATCCGCAATGGGCCTCGTCGCAGATTCAGGTGAATCATAAATGGACTGTTCAGATTGCGTGAGAAACAGCCCATACTTAGGAATACCCAAGTCCCGTCATGGCTCCATGGTGCCCCGATAGACAAGCACCCACACACGTTCGCCTGAGTGTTCGCTTTTGACAGAAGTGCTAAGGTTAGACGGAAAGTTAAAAACCAAGTAGAACTCCAATGCCGTCCGCAGGTAGACTTTGGTAGCGAGAGAACTGAGAAGTTTCTACATTCTGGTATTAGTGGGCAATTTAACATTAGAATGGCAACCTCGGGTTTCTCATACCTCTTAGCTAGCCCTCCATTCTGTTCCCATGGATTCAGGACTAAGAGTCTCTCCTTCACAAGGCTTTAGATTTAGGGTTGCCATGCCAGAGTTAAATTTCTGTTGTTTATATATGAAACGTAAAGGTGATCACAGCTTGTATTTTTCTTACCACTAAATGTGTTGCCTATCGATCTCGGTCATCTAGAGTGAGATAAAAAATAATTTTATTTAAAATTAGAATTAGATGTAAGGCTGCGAATGTTTTTACACTGCAGCACTGAAGTGCAGAATATACAAGTCATGGGTGTCAAAGAGCAGCCCTAACGGAGTATGTGGTGTCGCTTAAAACACTAGAATAAGCATGACTGCTGAGCGTGCGCCTCCTGTGGCGCGGCGTACAGCACAAAGTCAGGCGGCAAACAACACACGCACTTCTTCCCACTGCATAAGGATAGACAGTTGGTAAGAAATTAGCGTTAAATAGAAGGTTGGCAAGAATTTAGCGCTAAAATAGAAGGTTGGCAAGAATTTAGCGTTAAAGTGGAAGGTTGGTAAAAATTTAGCGTTAAAATAGAAGGTTGGGTTTAGTCCTAAAATAGTATGTTAGTAAAAATTTAACTCTGAAATAGAAGATTAGTAAAATTTAGCGCTGAAATAGAAATTCAGTAAAAATATATCATTAAAATGAAATGTTAGTAAAAATTTCGCAAAATAGAAGGCTGACAAAAATTCAGCCCTATAATATAAGGTTGGTTGAAATTCAGCACTAAAATAGAAGGAGGGTAGAAACACATACTGCACAAACATAAATGGTCGGTAAAACTATAGCATTGATATAAAAAATGGCCAAAAAATACAGCACTAAAATTCAAGGTTAGGAGAAATACAGCGCTAAAATCGAAGGCTGAAAAAAAATCCCTAACAGAGAAGGTTGGTAAAATTTATCTCTAAAATGAAAGATTGGCATAAATTCAGCTATAAAATATAAGGCCGGCAGAAATTTAGCACTAAAATAGAATGCCCGCAGAAATTCAGCACTAAAATAGAATGCCTGCAGAAATTCAGCACTAAAATAGAATGCCCGCAAAAATTCAGCATTGAAATAGAATGCCCGCAGAAATTTAGCACTAAAGTAGAATGCTCGAGGAAATTCAGCACTAAAATAGAATGCCCGCCGAAATTCAGCACTAAAATAGAATACCCGCAGAAATGCAGCACTAAAATAGAATGCCCGCCGAAATTCATCACTAACAAAGAGTGCCCCAACACGCAGGCGAGTGCAGGGAGCGCTGCTGGCAGGACTCCCCATGTGTGGGGGTGACTGTGCTCCCCAAGGGAAGCAACGACCTCCACAACTGCCTATTCACAAACCAGACCTCTGCTCTCCCCAACTACGAGGGGCTCATGGCCCCCCACTCGGGGGCTACGTCCTTTTATAAAAGTATGTTGTAGTTTATGAAGGTCTCAATTGTGGCCCTGCTACCGTTTGTGCGGGAGCATTTTGTTATTCTTAACCACACGAATTTTATATGAATATAGGTCTTGTGGGTCTAATTTGAGTTTGGGTCTGATGGATCTTATTTGAGTTTAGGTCTAGTGGGTCTTATTTGAGTTTGGGTCTGGTGGGTCTTAGTCCGTTATCCTTTCTCTTTAGTCAAAGTCTTATATATATGTCTACTAAAAGATAGAAAAAACACTTTTAAATGTATGACCTAAGCTTGCGTACTCAAAAAGGTTGATCCTTCAAGTACGACAGAGACACCTCAGTCACATCTCGGTGTTGGCTCGCCATGATTAAAGCTATCGAGTTTTGGACAAATTTGGGAAACCCATTCATATGTTCAGCACTCAACGAGGTAAAACCTTCACAACACGGCAACAGATCAAAACCATCGGGACGCCTTACTTGGAGGGTTTCATCGAACTGGGACAAATTTGGAACAAATATGGAAAGACTATTTATATGGTCAGTACTCAAAAACTTGAAGCCATTGCTACCAGGAAATTCGACTCCCCCCTCAGGGATGCCTTGTTTGAAGGGCTTCGTCGACGCCCCAGGGGTAGGGTGCATCCTGCTGACGACCACACCAGTTCCCTACACAGCTGCTGAGACAGAGTGCCCTTTGGGCTCCGCCCTCTTCTCGCCCGACACCACCGCCTCTATGAGGCTCCTGCAGCAGTACCTCCTTCAGCAGCTGCGTGAGTGCCAGAGGCTCTTTACTGCGACTCTAATGGGTTTTAATTTTACGATCATTGAATTTTTATGAAGTTTTATGGGCCTAAGAGTTAAGTTTCAGTCTTCAGTGAATTAAATTTTAATTCTGAGTTGAAGAAACTAGAACCTTCCGATACTTTAATTTGAATCTTTATTAATAATGAGAATTGAATTCAACGATATGGAAATTTGACGTCTTGAAAGTGAGCAACTAAGCGTCGTGCAGCCTTCAGAAGGGAAGTTTTAGCAATTTTTGCCATTCATTTCACTGCGATTTCACTGCAAGCGTTGATTTTCTGAGAGACGAATGAGCTATTTTTTTTGTTCTGAGAGACGTTGAAGAACAAGAAATGACGTCATTGTCCCCTTGCTGCCATTCTTTTAATAATTCTTGGCTGCCAGGGCTACCGTGCTATTCCTCAAGAATTTAGGACATCTATAACAAATTTCATTTCCAGTGTAATGAAGAAAATATGTTAATTTTTATGCATGATCAATTTTAACCTCCATTTGAACGTTATGCTTTTTCTTCACTTCATAGAAACCGTATTCCCGAAGGCAAGTAAAAGTTTTTATTACTTTCATCACCATCATTTTTATTACCGTCGTAACAACGAGCACATATGTCAATCAGAAAAAGCAAACTCGCATACTCACAGGTCTGAACAACTATCTCGATAATTTCAGAGGATGTCGACTGCATAGGCTTAGGTTCAATAAATCAATGCTACTAAGGTACCTCTAAATGTAAAGTTTTGACGTAAAAATAGAATACAATTATTAGATTATTTAACTCACGCACCTTTAAAAGCCAAATATTCTGCCCTCACGGAAGGCGAGGTCCTGCACGATTGTGTATTCAACAGGAACTCTTTAAGTGATCAGGAAAA
The DNA here is from genome assembly GCA_014899125.1 of Orchestia grillus. Lineage (NCBI taxonomy): Eukaryota > Metazoa > Arthropoda > Malacostraca > Amphipoda > Talitridae > Orchestia > Orchestia grillus. The sequence continues at coordinate 16,561 of VOMN01129455.1, read as the reverse complement.
GACAGCCTGCACTCATTTACATTTGTTTGATAGCAAAAAGGAACTCTTAGGCCTAGAAGGCCTAAGTTCAGTCAAGGAGACCTAACCTTACCTAACATAACACCAGGAATACGTACGAGGGAGGGGAGACCCAAAAGTAACCGGAAATGTGTCATATAATTTTGTTCAGTTATTGTTACATTTTTACAATTTTTTTGCATTTTTTACATTTTTCCATTTGAAGCAATGCTCCTGTCCAGACGCGTTCCCCACTTTTCAAGGTAGTCCTGGAACTCCTGTAGAGTTGCGTTTTCTTCTCACGTTCTTCAACATCAGCAAAGCAAAGTAGCTCGACTGGACACAGTCCGCATTCTCGACCTGAAGAATGCCATCAAATTAAGGAGTGCTGTCGTATGAATATTACTTATCAGTGAGCACTCAGCATATAGCAGTGCTGTTGTATGAATATTACTTATCAGTGAGCACTCAGCATATAGCCATATTTGATTTTGAGTACTCCAAGTAAATACTCAGTACGAGCAGTATTTAAACCAACAGTGCATTTACATTCAGAATTTATAAGTAAATACTCAGTAAAAATCAGCATCTGAACCAAGAATATATTCAGAGGCAGAATCTAAAACTAGGCACTCAGTATAACTTAGAATTCAAATTTGGAGTAGGTTCACAACCATCCTTCACCACTGAAGACTTTAGTAAAAAGCAGCATTCAAGCCAGAAGTAAATCTACACCCAGTATTTAGCTCTGGACACTCAGTATGCAACAGTATTCAAGCCAGGAGTAAATCTACATCCAGTATTTAACTCTGGACACTCAGTATGCAGCAGTATTCAAGCCAGAAGTAAATCTACACCCAGTATTTAGCTCTGGACACTCAGTATACAACAGTATTCAAGCCAGAAGTAAATCTACACCCAGTATTTAACTCTGGACACTCAGTATACAACAGTATTCAAGCCAGGAGTAAATCCACCGCCGTCATTTACCAGGGAACACTCCAAATAAAGCAGTATTTAACCTAATCGAACCTCCACAGCAAATGTCTCGAGCAATTACTGGATTGGGATAGAAAGAAGACCCGACGGTGTCACGTGGCAGTGGAGGGATGGAGGCTACATCGGCCAGGACTCGTCGTCGCCCTTCTGGATGGCCCCAGAGCCTAACCAGGGCTTCGACTGCGCCAGACTGTACTACTTGGAGGGATACAGCTACTTCACCTTGGCTGATGGCCCGTGTGAGAACACCTACGCCGTTCTGTGTGAGCAGCTATGAGTTATAAAGGCATCTCTGCGGTAACGACTTTCGTCACGTCCCAGTTGCACCACAGACAACTGTGGGTGGACCTTAGCCGAGCTTAATTTGTGTTGTAAATATTCGCGGGATACTGTGTACCGAGTCTTCTCTTCATTGGTTTATTTTTGTCTGTAAATTCACAGCATGAAACCCTCGAATTATATGCTGATGATTATACAATAGATGAAAACATTGTCGTAATAGTGACCTATGAGAAATATAATTTTATTACAGTTGGACAGGACTATTGTGCGTCAGGAAAACTCTATCGCTACCGTTTCAATAATGTTTCACAGAAAGTTAAGGATAAAACTGTGAGGCTTAAGATTGTATAGAAAGGGATTCAGAGGCTGCTTAGGAAAGTTAATCTGTTTTCCTGGTAAGAACGCGATAATTCATTTATCGTTCAGTAAGTTTGCCTTAAACTCCGCGGATTTTGCAACATATATTTCATTTACTTTTCGGAACGGTGCCGAAGATGTTCTGGGTGGAATTCTTGTTCGCCCTTATCTTGATCATTCTCGCCTTAATGAAGCGTTTAAATCACTTTATTGGAATTATTTAGTAACCAATGCAAACTGAAGTAACATTTCGTTATCTGCTTACTGTCTCTATCTCCAAATACACATTTCTGAACGAAAATCAACTCACTTATTCAATTTCAGTGTCCAGTGCACCGCCACGGTATTTGGTGCGGTGGTGCACCACTGTAATGTTTAGTGCGGTGGTTCACCACTGTAATGTTTAGTGCGGTGGTTCACGGTCATATTCTAGATTGATGTACTGATGGGAGAACGACAGATATATCTCATATCGCGACCTGTTTAGCAAAAGTTACGCTCATGTACATTTTTCCCGTATATTGAGACCAATCTAGAAAAACTTTATCTGATAGCCAGTTTGCTGCACATCTGTAGGGTTGTTGACAACTGCCAAATGTTCATCAGCAAGTGCAAAGTTTTTCTTCTTCAATTAATGTGAATTGCTAACCTCCGATGGGTTTTTATCGCTTGTTCTCTCACTTATCAACTTGAGAAAGTTGATAAGTGTTCCCTGCCCACCACCGCAGCGGCGCGGTCGTCATGTTCCTTTTAGAACATTACTGCCGAAATCAGCAAGCGAACACTAGCCTATTTCCGGCCCATAGATATAATCTGCGCTAAACTGCCTCAATACGTCAGAGAACTACCATCGCTGAGAAGAACTGCCTAAAACCCACCACGCAACTGAGCTAATTTCTAATACAGGATTCATTTTACCAGTATTACGTCAAAGTTTGATCGATAACGTTTGTGCGAAACTGGAAGGTTCTGAGAATGCGTAGAGAAAACTGAACGTTTTAACCTGAAAAATACATCACAAAATAAACAGATACTGAAGTTCAAAACTCAACAGCATGATTAGGTTTTGAACTGTAAAAGAAAGCTGGGTAGTTCGATTATGCAATATAAAACTATGCAATAAATAAATTTCGAGACTCAAAGCAACGCAAAGTAATCAGGTTTCCACTACAAAAGTTCACGGCCTAATTATATATATCACAAAATGTTTTGGCTGTTCATAATTCGAAGTTTAAACTCGAGTGTAGTAATTATGGAAGCTGAGAGTTGGTGCTTGTAGAGCTCCTTCTCTAGTATTTTGAGCAGGTGCACAAAATTATTTATAATTGAATCAGAGTTGTATACATACAACTTTGATAAAGGTTACCATGTAATGAAGCAATGTACGAGTACGGATGCACTGTTCCTCCTACTCAACTGTATGAAGCTGAAGAGCATGGACATCGTACAAACGAACACACTGCCAATATGTAAGTAAAATCTTCATGCGAAACCTGCAGCTGATTTGTTCAGCTGCGTAATTCTTCTAAAACCGGGTATTCTGAATTTGGCACACTTTATTAGCGTCAACACGTCTGTGCACCTTCGTCTCTTAGGATATTTGTGGGGTTGGATTAAACGATACAAAACTTATCGAGCACATAGTGAGAAATTGCTTAAATATTCACCAAACACACTACACTCCAGCGGTCAGCGAGCGTTGGCAGGTTTTTTAGCCGCCAATTATCAGGAAATTTAATAACAGTCGCCTAATAAGAGCCAAATCAATTCAGCACTGCACACGCACAAGAATCACTTGAGCAGCGATTGAGATTCATTGATCGCTCGCTGAAGACAAAGTTCATTGTCTGCTTGGTACGAATGTTGACATGGTTATGAAATGAATAGTTCCTGAGGGTGAATAAAAAAACGTACAAGTTTACCTCCTGATGGCGTGTTTTATTGATTATAGAATCCACAAGTCTGGATTAAAATATCTCCATTACTTATACTGAGCTTCAAATTAATTATCGCGAGGTCTAATCTGAATACACATGACCTGCCTGAAGAAGAAGTCGGTAGCTGTTGGTAACGGAAAGTCGGTAAATACGCGTAACTTGCTGAAAACTTTCGACCTGAGGTCCTTGAACGCGAAGAATATTTTCGGATTTGGCTGAAAAATAACACTATGTAACGTAGTTCTTGTTCGTGGCAATTATGTGTTATTTTCCGCTTTTGTATTTCAACACGATAGAAAATGCTAGCTGTTCCTGCAAAACTTGGCTTTTGCAACATACTTGTATTAGATTTATTACTGGTAGAAGAAAGACAAGTTTGAGAGTTGATTGAACTGACGACCAAAACATAGTTTCAGCATTAAAATTGTCCTTTTTTATTTTTCTTCAAGAAATGGAAAATTATGGTTTTTAATCACGAACATGAAAAGGGTAAAATTTTCTCGCATAGTGCAATCGCAAAAACGAACAACGGCAGTCAGGTGTGTTGGTGGTGTACACGATGTCTTACGTTCGACTGATTGGACCCTCCGCATTGTCGATGTTGAATTAAACATTGCAAAATGTTTATCGTAATTGTATGTTATTGCGCTCCTCTGAAGAAATTAGTAGCAGTACTTCATAAATCGCATTAGTGAAGAAAGTTAGGATGGATGAATACTCTGGCACTCGAAACTCTTGTTTACATTGAAGATCCAACAACAGTTGTGAGCTTCAGCTCAAAGAAAAAATTTCAAACTGAGTATTTCAAAGAACGTGCGAGTCTCCTTGAGAATTTGTGGTAGATTCAACACCCGCCTGCAAATCGAGCACAAAACAAACCAGTCGCTCTAGCGTGAAACTCCCAAAGCTTTTTTTCGAACCGAAGCCTTTGGAGACCTGTCTAGGTTTTCTACTGTAAGCCTCGGGAGCCTGTGATCTGTTCATTTAAAGATCTTTAAAAACTTTAAATAGCTTTTCGGATACGACACCTTCCAGGATTTGTTCGGATACTTTTAGAAGCCATCGGAAATCTTCTTAGATCGATCAGCTTAGAAATTTGAAGCAACTTTAAGCCTTCAAAGGTCTACTCGCATAAGCCCTGTATTTCATGCACTTTTTTCCTTGTCTGAGCCGTGCAGGAACTCGAATTTCCGAATCCTTAATTTTACCCTTCAGTTTTTTCTCAGCTGCATCAAGCAGTCAAAGTACCCTCCAAATTTGGACGCATCGGTGGAGAAATAATTTCGATAAAACTGCGAAGGAAGTGGGCGTTTGGTCGCTGCCCCTGACGGTACTTCTGCTGGTGCATTTCCTTGATACCAGCCCCAAAGGAGCTTTTAGTAAAACGTTCCTGAACACGTCTGTACGGGAGTCGGTCGTTTACAGGAACATCTCCGTCAGCAAGCAGTGAGAGTTAATGAAAAGTTCTTTTTAGAAATTTAATTAAACAATTTTGACGGTGTGTTAGCATGATACTGTGAACATTGAAATTCCTTTGTCGTCTACATAAAACCACGAAATACAAAAAACTAAAACAAGCCTGCTCTTCAAATCACCTCAGTTGGTAATTAATGAGGTCGTTTTTCACACTGAGAGCATAAAAAGCACGCATGTGCTCCAGAAAATAGTCTTTGTAACCTCAAAAGAATATCCTGGAAATTTGCCTTAGTAACTACGGCCTGAAAGAAAATAATTAAATGATATAAATTACTTGAACACCGTGCCGCAAAAGTTGTGTGTGTCTTTCATCTGTAGACTAACTACCGACCTTCGAGCCGGTCACTGAACATTTTATTGAGCGCCTCGTCGGAAATGTTACGTATAAATAAATAATAGATAGTGGTGCAACACATAAATCAATTCAGCTGCTATCAACAACTGAGCCAGGTATGGCTTTGCGTTTCGTCAAAGTTCAACGAAAAACCCTATTTCGTTCAAGTTTTACAGCTTTAAAGTGATTACCATTTCCTAAAACGTATTCTCGAGAAATTTGGGTGATGCATGGGAATCGAATTTTTTCTATGGGATTTAAAAGATTTTGCAAATGACGCTACGAGTATGTTGCCGTATAGTACAAACATTCATGTTCCAGCACTGTACAGTGTAGATTCATTTCAATCTATCTTGTAAGACTTGTACAGTAACGAGGGTAATGGGACACTACCTACCTTGTAAGGCTCGTACAATAACGAAGGTAATGGGACACTACCTACCTTGTAAGGCTCGTACAGTAACGAAGGTAATGGGACACTACCTACCTTGTAAGGCTCGTACAGTAACGAAGGTAATGGGACACTACCTACCTTGTAAGGCTCGTACAGTAACGAAGGTAATGGGACACTACCTACCTTGTAAGGCTCGTACAGTAACGAAGGTAATGGGACACTACCTACCTTGTAAGGCTCGTACAGTAACGAAGGTAATGGGACACTACCTACCTTGTAAGGCTCGTACAGTAACGAAGGTAATGGGACACTACCTACCTTGTAAGGCTCGTACAGTAACGAAGGTAATGGGACACTACCTACCTTGTAAGGCTCGTACAGTAACGAAGGTAATGGGACACTACCTACCTTGTAACTCTCGTACAATAACGAAGGTAATGGGAAACTTTCGAGGCAGAGCAACGGTCAGGGCACGGCATTTGAGGCCACAAAAATTTTTAAACATCCTTGATCAAAATGATAATTTCAAAATTAAACTCTTGAAGTAAAAAATGATACCGCGTGTTCCTGCGTTAAAATCTCATGATGACTTCGGCTTAGCTACTTCTAAGTGCGAATTAAACTTCCCAAATTTTTCTCACAAGCCTTTGTTATTCAAAAGGACTGAGTCGCTGTCCCTTCTCCACAGCTCCGTTCCTATGATCTAAGCCAATCCATTTGCCCTGATGGCAATCAACTCGATTCGATATGAATTTAACTCACCAATTCTAGGAATAATTTCATCCTAACTTCTATTGAATTGCTGTTAATTTCGATTTCGTCAGCTGAAGCGTTCTCTGAGCGAGCGATAACGATGCAAGAAAAGAGGGAGGTTGTTCGGAAACGTTTCGCAATACTCAACATCGACAATCTTGAGAATTTTCGAGAGAGCTAATATGGGAGAGAATAAAAACAGACTCGAATGAAATAAAGAGTATTTCCCTCTAAAGAATGAAGTTCAAAAAATTAAAGGAGAACTCTTTCACCCAAAGTTTCCAAGTTCACAACCTTGAATTTCAAGCCATACTCCAAATGATCAACTCATACCTTGCAGGAAAAGAATAAATTTAAATTTTTTTGTAACTTGGTTTAACAAACTTCATATGACCGAACTTTCTTCAAAATGTAATCAGCTTCCATTATAGTTCCAAAGTTTCTGCGGACAAGAAAATAGAAATTCGAGGCTGTATCTATGTTCTGAGTAATGAAGTTCTTCATCATTAGTTTTCTGAAAACAAATATAAAAACGACGGCACTACGTGCAGGTCACGAGTTGAGAAGATACATAAATAAGGCATATTAACTGCACGTGCTATCGTGCACTACCTATTTCCTGTGTTTGTGTTTACAAAGCATTTCTTGGAAGACCGAAGCAGAGCTTGATTTGCAGTCACCATTCGAAAAATTTAAATTATGAAACATACTATGAAATATACTATTTAACATACTATTTAAATTATGAAAAATAGAAAATGGCTTTTTTTGAGTAGAGAAACAGGTGCTCCTGATCGCAAATGCTATACATTGACGATCATTAGTTGTAAAGATCGTAAGGAAAAATCAGTTATAAAGATCTCTTGGCGTGAAAAATTTCTTGTTAAGAAAAATAAAATGAATTATTTAAAGCGCTGAAACAGCGGCACCCGCAGCCAGACGCCATACAATTCCGATCAACAGTTGTAAAGATCTCTCGGTAAGAAAAATAGAAAATTGCTTAATTTTATCGTATACAGAGCGCCCCTGCTCCCAGATGCTATACAATTCCGATCATCAGTTGTAAGGATCGTGTCGATTTTCTGGCCAGGAACCGCAGCCAATCGGAGATGTCAGACTGGACGAACGCTGGGGCGCTGCTACTCCGCCAGATGCGGTCCTCAGCGAGGTGTCCCCTCGGAATCGCCCGCTCAATAACTCGGTGATGCATGAATGAAAATTCAAGATGATAAATGGTTTGCTAGTGATACGTAAAAGCAAACACTTCTGGAAATGAAAAAACTCAAAAACAAAACAAAAAATAATTTATAAGCAAGGAAGGAAAATGTTTACGAGACGTTCCAAAACTTGCAGTGAACGTTAGTACTTCGAGGAAAATTGAATGCATGTGTCTACCTCTACCATAGAGCATCTGAATGCATGCCGCTACCGTCACACTTGGGATCAGAGATTCGAGGAGAGAGAGCTGGTACAGAAATTCAAAATCCGAGCACGCGAAAATTTACTCTACGATACATCAAGCAACTGAAAGGGTTTGTTGATGCACTTCATGTTTCGGAGGTAACACAAAAATTCAAAGACCTTCAGAGCAATTACGCTCTCCATTTTGATGATGTCCCCTTGGCATCCAATTAGCAAGTTTTTCCGCCACTGGAAAACGTCCACACAAACTCCGACACTGAAATGACACTCACAGACTTAAATGCGTCGAGAATTTCACTAGGATCCAAGCAACACGTCCTTCGGGGCTTAATATAGACCAGCGATCACTCAGAAACGCTCTCGTGTTGACGACTCCATCTTAATTGGTTCGATCTTATGAAATCCTACAAGTGTGGAGAGAGTGTTGACTAGCGGGCGTCGCCTGCATCAATGAATGTTACAGTAAACATGTTGTTCCCACGCAGCGAGACTTCTTGGCCTCCAGGGCGGAGGATACAGAGACACAGCGAGCGTTTCAAACTTGCCAAGTTGTGGTGTAAAAATACAGAGGCCTCTCGTGGGGTCAAGGGCATACAGGATTTTTTATAGCAGGATCTGTCAACAGTACATATGCAGACAGTAAATATCGTCGTTGTTCGAAAGCTAGCTTTTTCATCGAGTAGAGGCACGTGAACAACGTCGAGAAAAATATGTTCAGTACGAAAATGTGCAAATTTATACACTCGTGTACCAACAGCATAGTGCTCGTGAATCACTTGTACAATTTATTTACAGTGTTTGTACAGTTCTTGTATGGTACTTTAAAAGTGAGTGCTGATTAGGGTTCGAATTTGAGAGTATATTTTTATTTTAATATGTGATGTTGATAACTGTATTTAAGTATAAATGTTGTTTTACCATGAATTTTTATTATTTTTTATATATTTTTCAATATTAGTAGCACTGAATAAATACCTGACAAAAAATTAAAATTAACCATATAAAATAACAATACGACATTGATACATGGTCAATATTACTGATAATTCTCAAATGAATATTGCAAATCTTAGATAAATCTAATTTCTCGATGCCGTCAAAAATGGCGGCAAATCTCATGAGAAATGATGTAATATTCTGTATCACTGATACGGACTACCTTCTCTGACATTGTCTCGCTGATTAGGAATACTGACCCGAGAATCTGTACTCGTGAATTTTCTCCTATCTTATTTCTTCATTGCGAGAACAAACGATTACACACAAAACTGTACATAGAAAATTGGCGTATTATTGCAATTACTCGTCTAGATATTTATCCGTCGGCCTGCTTTGTGAAACTCTACAGACTTAATTCACGGACAGCGCTTGAGCGGACATGTTTATTTTTGGCTAGGGCGGCCCGTTGCAGAGGCAGAAAATGAGACGTGGAGGCTGTAGCGAAAGATGAAGAGGTGAACCAGAAAAAAGGAGAGAAAAAATACAAGAAACGTTGTCATTTGACCAAAGATCTAAGCTACTGCCCGTTTTATACACATGAAAGAGATGGAAAAATAGTGATTGATCAAAGTAAAAGTACACCCTCTACAAGCTCGCGCTAGTACAATTCTAACACATTACATTATATGTAGTTAGATTATCTTCCATGACATGTAGTACTTTAAATTTACTGATATGGATAGGCAAAATTAGTAGGCTCCTTTTAATCCACAGTTAACCAGCCCATTTTTTCCCTTTTCCTTCAAGAAATGCGCACGATTCCATCCATTCCAGCGATAGTAACGAAGTTTCCGAGACTTGTGAAAGTTTCTCAAGTCTCCAATGGCAAAAGTTTTTAAGTTTCCATAGGTAAAAGTCTCCCCGTCTCTGAAGGTAAAGGATTCCAAGTTTACAACGGCAAAAATTTACGTTTTTCCAGAAGTTAAAGTTTCCAAGTTTTCAAAGGCAAAATTTCTAAAACTAATCAAGTCCCCTAGACCGGTACAACGCTGACACATACATACGTACATACATTGTATCTTGAAGAAGTTCAAGGCCACAAACCCTGCTTCTCATTAAGGATCATTGCACCCTTGTTGAGAACACGTAAACATAAAATACTTCTTAATGAGTCTTCCTTCGAAAATAATTCTTCATCATATTGCTCTGACCGTTAAAGCAACATGTCACTTAAGACTCTTCAGCAAATGCATTTTACATTTTCGCCCAACCTGTGAGCCAATTACTCGCTGTAAAATGTACGTTGATGCTTACGGACGAACATAATTGGAACATTAAGCATTTAATGGCCATGAGCGAGTTTCAATTACCTCTCTATATTGAAGCTTCGTAAAATTCCCACGCAGTGTTTGTTCGTGCATTAAAATTCATGGCTGGTTAGGTTCTCAACGATCGTTGAAGGGTAGCTGCACTTGCAGTGAAAGCGCTCGAGTTTAATTTAGAAACCGGTGGTTTTGAGCATTTTCCAATGCTGGTAAAGACAATTAATGCGTAACACACCATCAGCTTGCTCTGATGAGCGCAGCGCTGCATAGTGGGGTCCGAACTTCAGAGTTTCGAACACAGGGTTCGAAACTCTGAGTCGGCTGAGATCTCCATCAGTTGGCTGGAGATCTCTGTTACGGATATCTTACTTTTTCCGATGAGGAGGACGAATAACTCGTTTTAAAGGAGAAAATTTTTTAATAATGAACAACAAACTCTACGGATTTTACTACACATGTTTTATTTACAATCCACATATACTACAGAGAAGTTTGTTGTTTGTGGTGCATTTTTTAACTTTGTACAACTGAACTTCGAAATATTTACTATGTGTATTTTTTACTATCTAAAGATATTACAGACATGGTTGTTTGTAAAGGGATGTTATTTCATTCCGTCTTCATCAATGACAAGATTAGAGGGTTTTACTCAACTTTTATTTTCAACTTCTGATGCGAAACTCTCCGGAGATTACTCCGAGTATTTAAGTTACTTTTCCGGTGTAGGTTAATAACGTAGGGACAGCTTGGGTGATAAATACAAAAGTCTAGTGGACGTTTCCACATATATACTCTATAATATGGATCCTGGGCGTCCCTTATTCGAATAAATAAGAGTAGTAATGTGCTGGCGGAGCAATTTAGAGATTTTTCTGTCAAGGACAAGTTTATTTTTTGAGCGATCGTTTCTCGTAAAAGCACGATGATGTCAGAACTCTCATATTACTTTTAACCATACCCATTAGTAGAATACTTTCGTTTTTTATTGATAAATTAATAAAATGGCACTAAAGCCTGCTCTACGATATCATTTAACATCGTGCTAACTCCTCTCAAATTAAAAAACGTAAAAAATATATGGCTTCATTCATACCCACTGGTACAAAACTCACAATTGTGATTCATTCAACATTATTGAGTTTTAGATAAAGCAATAGAAAAACAAATATTTTCTAAATGCAATAAATTTTCTTTCCTTCGCTTAAAAAAGGGAATGCTAAACATATTTTTATCTAAGACGGAGAGTGATTGTTGAAGAAAGGTGTTGTCTAAAGTTCTCTGAATGTTCTTATTCACTGTGCGATGAAACTCCATGTGGCTACATTAACGTGTACAACACAATTACGGTGCAAGTACGTTTCGATTTGACCGCAAAGTTCTACTGGAACCAACGGAAATCTTTTCCGGAGAGCTGAACATTTTTTTCTCATGAAACACGAGCTTGAAAGAATCAACTACTAGCGTGTGATCGTCTCCAGCCAGCTGGCCTTTTTTTAACATAACACTTGCAGGAAACCTCGGCTTGTGAGCGATTGTTGAGTCAATTTGAATGTTATTTCCACACTCGCATATGCAGTGAACGTTGTCACTCTAATTGGACTCATTAAATTCAGCTTTGAAAAAAACTATTTCGATGATGTGGAACTTTGGTATAATGAGTTTCGGTAGAGCATAATTTAGCGAAAGAATTTTCCCAGATTGTTCACTGGTCATAATATTTAGTTGTCGATTACTTTCTGTTAAGGTAATAAAAATAATCACTTTTCAGTCCATAACAACACAATAAAATGTTATTGAAAATACGTAATGAGTGCCTTCTGTTGCTTAAAATATAATCGATTATACTACGTCTAAGTTTCCCTGAAGTTTCTCAAAATGTCTGTAAAAATTTGAAATAATGATTTCAGCCTGAGCTTGATAAATATTGCGCCTGAAGCTAGAAAAATCTGAATTCGATGGAAAAAACATTGCTTTTGTATACAACGAAAGTCTGCAAAAATCCACTTGCACAAAATCGTAATTGGGAAATTTTTACTCTCACCTGTAAATTTTCTAATTTGAGAAAACGACTACGTTGACCGAGTAGTAAATGCTCTAGGTATTCTACGTGCATCAGAAACTTTGTAATGACAAATACATGGTAAACTGACCTGAAGGTAAAGGAATCATTCGAAAACGTGTTAGTCATGTGGCCAGAGTGTCAGTCATGGCAATTAGGGTAAACGGCATTTAAAAAAAACTGAAGAATTTCCCTGTGTTTCCACGTTTTTGAGGAATATTATGTGAGTTGTTCCATATCGTAACCTAATTTGGACTTAGTTGTGTTGCACTAAATCTAGAAACTCTTCACCCGTCAACTCAAACGCAACTGTCCAGAAAAAAACAAAATCAGTGCTACAGCTGCTACGTGCGAATATGAAACATGAAGCGGTCTCTGAAATGCTCTTTTTTGAATGACTGGTCACCCTAAATGGACTCATGAAATTTAACTTCATATAATTTGTTGTAATATTGGGGAAGTTTGGCATTAGAAGTTTCGATTAAATGCGATAAGGATTCTGTGAGAAATTTTATTCAAGAATGAAAAAAATAATAATTCAATTTACAAATGAATAGTATGCTATGAATACCTTCGAAAGGTGGAAAAAGAGATGCAAAATAGAAGGAGCATATTTAAGACAATATTATGACATATAAGATATATTTATTTAAGACAAAAGTCCTAAATGAAATTATAGGTTAGTAAAAACAGAAATAGCTCCACTATGCGCATCATACTAAAGGGTAATGCACTGAAATTTGAACTACGTTAAAGGATATTTTAATGTGTAGTTTGCTCTTTAATATTTAAAGGATTATTAGTTACAACATTGATCGTGATGCGTTGTTTAGCTTATATTGTAATTTTTTTCATGAAGTACATCACTGTGGTGCTCGCTTCGTGTGGTTTTCTTAGCATTGGAAAAATAATCATCAATGTTTTTCATCGCACAGAAATTAAACCCTACCTCACCAGTCTTGAAGTTGCGCTAACTGTAATTTATGCTTCTCGTGGACTCATCTTTGCTTCAAGCAAATTTTCTTATGAAGAAATATCTTCGCATAGCCGGCAACCTCATGCACTAACTTCTCCCATTGTTCCGAATAGATTGCGGCTCATTTCAAAGTCACTTTTTCGTACCCATTTGTCTAAAACGTTTCGTCAAATCAGATAAAAAATTGCTGTACTAACCGGAATACAACTAGCAAGTGTTGTATCCTGGATACAGAGGATCGAAAATATCCTGGATACAGCGGCAAATATCCTGAATAGAGGGGCACAAAAATATCCTGGATACAAAGGCAGATATCTTGGATACAGCAGCATGAAAATATCGTGGATGCAGAGGTAAATATCCTGGAAATAGAAGCACAGAAACATCCTGGAAACAAAGGAAATATCCCGGAAATATCTTAGGGGAAGAGGGAGGAAAGAGCTCGGAAGTCCCTCAGAGCTTCCTGAGCCAAAAACTCGAGCAGCTTCGTTGGTCTTTCGTTGGAATTTAAAGTCGTTTGCGTCCAAAAGTTTATGATGCATCAAAAAATTAAGGTAACTTCGGAGGCTTCAAGGAATTAAGTAATGACCGGAAGAAGCGAATATCCGGAAGCGCTGTCGTCTAAAACGTGACTGGATTTTAGAAAAACTAGAATTGCATCCGAGATGTTCAGAAAACTAGCAAGACGATTTACACTGGCAAATTTGCATTCATTTCACGTATTAACAAAGTTTGTTGCCCAAACAACTTCCAATAAACTCAGTGCTGTTAGAAAACTTTTCATTTGGCCAATACATGTGACGCAGAAGTTACTTCACCATTTCGAACATTTAACGACAACTAGGGCAGCTTTAAAAAAGAAACGTGATATAGAAATGCAAGAGAAAATTTTGAAGTTTTATCCTGTATCGATGAAACAGATTTGAAGCATATTTTGTAATTGAATATTACACAATTATCTTACCCGAAAAATGTTGAAATACAGTAAGAACTAAAGGGCAAAGATCGTGGAAAGTTATTTCTCTCCCAATGGATCGCTAGTTGCATTACAGAGGAACTTCGTAAGAATATTTAATCAACAAAGGGCTGCCAAACATAGCAATATTGCAATGATTCAAGATCTCGGCTCAACAGCAGACAAAGAACTTCTGGAACACCAAGATCGGGACGAAATGCATGAGCAATTCAACGTATTTCATTGAGTGTTGCAGCAGATTTAAAAACGTCGACTAGGAAACGTTCCAGTCAACTAGGAGTTTTACGAAGATTATTGCAACGCATCCTAACAAAAGATTTAAAACTGTTTCCATGTAAAATTCAAGTAACACAATTATTAAAGTTTGCGGACCATCAACAAAAAATGGACTTTGCATGTGCATTTCTATGGCGGACGAATGACGAGACCGTTACCTCACACCTAATCATGTACGATGAGGCCCATTTCCATATCAGTGGGCATGGTAATTAGCAAAGCTGCTGATTCTGATTTGATGAAAACCCTAAGATAATTCATGAGCAGCAACTTCATGGAAATGGAATCACCGTCTACAGAACCACCGCGGCCAATAGATATGCAGTAGAGTCATTTACAGTCGTTCCCTCGCAAAGAGCCCTAGATCGATTACACTAAACAACAGCTCCATCATTTTATTAGCCTCTATTTACTCTATTTGCTTCTTGTGTCACAAATGTTGGTGGAACATCTGATGTTCGTTCTAGTTGATACCGCTCTACGCGAGGGACGACTGTACTGTAGAGCGGTTGTTTATCGTCTTCAATTCCGAGGCACTCCTCTATTTGTCGCTCGGTATCACAGATACCTTGACTGTGGAGGCACCGGCACGTTAAAAATCCCGTGCACTAAAATCTTGAACGCGGTACAAATTTCACTGCATTGCCCTTCAGTATGCTGCGCAAGCGGTACTGTTCCTGCCACTACTTCCCTGACATGTTATTTAATAAGATAAGAGCTCCTTCCATTTTGTAAGAAATTTTAGTTTTTCATCTTTTTAAGTTATAAAATCTGTGTTGAAGAACCGAAAGCTGCTGTCATGTGGAGGTTCAGCTCACAACTCCAGCTAAACATCACAAGATCTCTTGAAAATCCAAACGTTAGATTTTACCCGAATTTATGTCAAATGAACTTTTTAGTTGAGTCGTCCGTCGTTCGTCTTTAACGACGTTTCCAATAACGAATTTTTCCAATCGAGAAAAGCTCGATCACAAGAGCGGCTGTCGGACAGCCTGAGGACCAATTAGAAGATTGGAGGAGGTCGTAAAAGACAGAATTTACGACATGAGAGCTTAGTTCTTCTCCGCGTGCCAGCGAGAGACGTCCTTGTACACCATGATCTCGTCGTAAGAACTTCGCTCAAAATCCAGGGCTGGACGAGTCATTATTTTAACTGGTGTGCCATACATGACTTTGTGAGGGTGTACCAGGAGTACATGACTGTGTGAGGGTGTACCATAAATGGCTGTGTGAGCCTTGCTTTAGCCATATCAGAACCATAGTAATCTCTGAAGGACGCTAGAAATGATTCAGTTCAGGCTTTAATTTGTATTGCTTCGTTCTATTTGAGGCTGAGTGGCCAAACAAGGATATCGAACATGAAGAACTGTCTTAGTATTACTTAATTTTTAAAAATGGGTTGGTCCTTATAAGGTTAAAGCGAGTATATCCGCTGCCAGAACAGCCACCATCAACAAAAATCGGCGGTTGCACGGCTGGTCTAGCAAAAACTTAATACGTAAGTGGGTACCCTCGTGCACGCATTCATGCATGTGAATTTGTAAGCAATAACAGCAAGGTGACGTTTATTGTAAACGGAAACTAACTTTCGGGAATCAGTTTGTAGTACCTTGTTCCATTTTTGGTTGTAGAAGATCATCAAATCAGCGGGGTTCTTTAGACTCCTTCCGTGCAGAATAATTTTGAATATTCACCACAAATTTTTTAATGGGATTGAGGTCAAGCGATTGGCTTGGCCACGGATAGACACTTATTTCCTTATTTACAAATCATTTTTTGTAAATTTTAACGTATGTTTGGGGTCGTTGCCTTGCTGAAAGATCCACTTGCTCCTGCCGAAGAATTTCCTTAAGCTCGGAAGCATCTTCTGTTCCATTATCTGCCGGTACATGGAACTGTCCATTTTTCCACCAGTGATATGGAGTTTCCCCACACCATGGACTGTAAAACAGCCCCACACCAGGATTCTACCTCCTCCATGCTTTACGATAGGAATAGGACCTTAGAATTTTATTTCACATTTTCAAAAATTGTCTCCAATCATTATTGAATTTTTCTA
>VOMN01129453.1:0-29069 GCA_014899125.1 Orchestia grillus | reverse complement strand
GTGTGAGTGTTGCGACTGTCGTGAGCGTGTGAGTGTTGCGGCTGTCGTGAGCGTGTGAGTGTTGCGACTGTCGTGAGCGTGTGAGTGTTGCAACCTAAATGTTTATCATGTCCGTGTGTTAGAGCCCGAGACCACGCCCTTGCTGAGCCCCTGCCTCGCATCAGCATGTCCTCTCGCTTGCCATGGCGTTGTACGTGACGCCTCTCTTGGTCACTACACCGGGATTGTGCCACGTCTATTGGTTCGGTCTGCTTCTTCAGACCGAACCCAGTAATAAAATATTAATTGGGTGAAACTACCACTAGCAATTGACTTATAATTTTTGTACCACCAAAGACACGGTGTGATGCTACCACTTAAGGGTCTCGATACTTAATATTGTCACTCTGTCGCTGCCCAAGGCTCAAGTGTGTGGGGTACGATATTGAAGCGCTGTCACCAGAAAGGTACAAAAAATGTACTCGCCGAAGCGTGTGCCTTAGTACGTCTGGAAGAGTGAAGCCCATGTCGAGTACTCCCTTGCGCCCGATGTCACCAGGTTCTCTGCATGCTCCATTGCTAACTTTTCATACTAATTGCTGCGAGATTTTCAGTTCTTTGCCGGTTATTTAATCGCATGATGGTGAATTCGGAATAAATCGTAACTAATTTACATATGCAATGTAATTTATTGAGCAGCATTAGTACAGCTCGTAAGTAATTATTTGAACTCCTGGTAATTAGTACACAATTAATTATTCGCATTCTCGATTAATTCTGGATAATGAGTGAATTATTCAACTTTTGAATTGGAAGGGTGATGCACACAAGCTGTTCGATCGTAATTTGCCTCATTATGCAGGATTTTTATTGTGCTCCTGCTATCCAACGCGAGATGTTATCATTTTGTTATCAGGGGTGCATTAATGGTGAATTGTGCGAGGATGAATTTTTGATAGTGTGTTTCTGTCATATATGTATAGTGCCTTAATATTGCGTTCCTGTTATGGAGAGCTCCTTAATATTGTGTTCTGTTATGGAGAGCTCCTTAATATTGTGTTCCTGTTGTGAAGAGCTCCTTAATATTGTGTTCCTGTTATGAAGAGCTTCTTAATATTGTGTTCCTGTTATGGAGAGCTCCTTAATATTGTGTTCCTGTTATGTAGAGCTCTTCAGTACTGTGTTTCTGCTATGAATTATGTTCGTGGACCATGCACACTTTTAACATGGTCCAAATACTGCCATGTACAGCTTCACTGGGTAGGAATAACGTACCGTTTCCCCATGTTATGACACGTTAAATGAGAAAGTTAATCAAAATTTGACTGGAATTCATTCGATTTTCATTGATTCGTATCAATGAAGTGAATTGAATCGTTTTGCAATATTTAAGTGAGCGAGACCGCGAATTTTACCACACTTTTTGATGCAACAGAGGTAATCTGCTCGAATGTGCTTTATGTAGGTCTTTAAAAAGAGAGAATGTGCAACCTTTCTGCGCCAAACGAAGATGAGTTATTTGTGCAGAGGCTGTATACTTGTGTAAAAGCTCTATGCCTATGTAGAAGCAGTGTGCCTCTTCGGAAGCTGTGTGCCTGTGTTGACGCTGTGTGCTTCTGTTGACGTTGCATTTACTTGCTTACAGCTTCTAGACAATTGACAGCTTGGTGGAAAATTGTTACTAATGTGGCTGAAAAAACCGACGCATGTGCAGCAGCTGTACACCGCATGGTGACGCGTAATCAGCTTGGGTTCTTCATCGAATAAGCTGCATAGCCCCAAATCGGTACTGTCGCCAGTTTCGTTAATTGGTAATGTTAACAGTTGGAACTGTTACAACAGTACTGTTAACAACAGTTTGATACTGTTTAACAACCAGATCGGTTCTGTTAACGGTTCCGTTGCACCAAATTCATTGCCTCATTATTTTAATTCAGAACCCACATGCAGCTTCGACCCGACCGTGCATTCTCATGTGGTTGTGGTTTCGTCGCTGTCGGGAAAGTTTTTCTTTTCCTTTAATGTTGAATTAGAAGGCGGCTCAGGTGTGAGGGGATGTTGTGTTTAGAGGTCTTAATTACATTCCCTCAGTGAGGGTAACAGGGCTTGTAGAGGGCCACGTATTACCTCCCCTCAGCGAGGGTAACTGGGCTGGCCGCTCTTCCAAACGAGCTCGCCAGACACGACCGGCACCACAGGGCGTGTCAGGTCGTGCACGAACATTGTGTTGCTTTGAGTATTTCTCCCCACTCAACATGAGTATTTCTCCCCACTCAACATGAGTATTTCTCCCACTCAACACGAGTATTTCTCCCACTCAACATGAGTATTTCTCCCACTTAACATGAGGAGAATGTTAGCGCAGCGACTTCATGATGGTTTACGTTCTTCGCATAGTTTATGTGCTCTTCGTGTAGTCAAAATAGAATACGCGGAGGATATTTGTCAATTGTGTGTACTGCTGGCACGGGCTGTACTGGCACGTTGTTCGTATTGGTTGAGATGTAACACAAACATGAACGACACGCTAGTGTAACTATTACCCAGATGCACGTACATGCCTGTATGTATTTTTTTCATAGGAGATAAGAATTAGGCCAAAGAGTAATCTGCCAAATTGAAGTGCCTTCAATTTTCATGCGCTTCACGGAACCTCACCGCGAAGCGTTTCCAAAATAAAAGTGTTTTTATTTTCATGAAAATTTTATTACCGTGAGTCTTTATTTTGTGTTTGTGTTAGCGCGGGAGTGCTTACGCTCGGCACTTGTTCGTTCCTCCACCGCTTCTCCCGCAGGGGTTTTGGTGAACACGTTCTGTGGGAGGTGATTTTTTTTGTAAGTTTTCCCAACTGTGTTAAGTTATTAGGAAATGGTCGGTTTTGCCCGGAAATGTCAGGGAGTATTTAAAGTCGAAATGTTGGCGAGTTTTCCCCCAAAACTCAAAAGTAAAATAATAATAATAACGATAATAACAATAATAATGATGATAATAATAATAATAGTAATAATAATGTTCTTGCTGAGGAGAGCTTTAAGCAGCACGGTGGTGGGCAGCACGATAATGCTGCAGTGTGCCCGTCAGTGTCAGTGGTGCTGATGTCGCCAGTAATGCTGACCATCAGTGGTGCTGATGTCGCCAGTAATGCTGACCGTCAGTGGTGCTGATGTCGCCAGTAATGCTGACCGTCAGTGGTGTTGATGAAGTTGTCTCAGGGTGGGCACGTGGATTTGTCTCCCCTCTCTTTTCACTGCTTGTGGCACCTCCCCTTGGCCACCCCCCTCCTTCCCCCCCTCTCCGGCTGGGAGAGTGGTGCACGTTGCAGCACCTGACGCAACGCTCCCAGGGCTCTTGAGTAATACGTCTTATGCTCCTGTGCTGACGCTGTCCGTCATTTCTTATGTGCATGCAGTAACCGTACCTAAGGAACTTGGTTCCGCGAATTACTGTGCGTAAACATCGCAGTTTAGTCATTAATGAATATTGTTAGGTTCTCCCTGCTTCTCCTGCCGCGAAGGCGTGTAAGTGTCGTGATCTTTTGTTGTCGTTGAGGTGTGGACGCGACGTTGTGTATTTTTGAAGTTGTGTGTCATATTATAGGGGAGTTTCTCGATGCTTCAACTTTTTGTTTGCTTCATTTCCTTCCGCAATAGTGAGACTAGCTGAGAGCGTCCGTAGGGTGCGTCCTTTACTGAATTGTCTAATTATCCTATTCCGAAGCATCATAATTTCATTCGACTTTTTCTCGAGTGAAGCTTTACGTGTTGCGTTTTGGCAGCTTAGTTTGATAACGTGATAACAGTTTCGTCTTGATGCATTTGGAGTGCCTAGAGACGTTCTGATATAGTCCAGTCCCCGACTTGAGGAGTCCAGTCCNCCCAGTCCCCGCCTTGAGGAGCCCAGTCCCCGACTTGAGGAGCCCAGTCCCTGATTTGAGCCCAGTCCCCGCGCTTGTGGCTCAAGTCGAGCACCTTTGACCTGCCTTTCAAATGACCTCATTCTGCTCACAGCAGCCTGTCTCTGTCGCCATCTTTTTCGTTTCTCTTTGCGATGATCTGACGTGCGTGTACCTCACTAGTCCGAACCTGGTCTTATTTCGCATCTCAACGTGACGACCCCAAACTTGGTGCGCTCAGGTGCAGCTGCGAGTAGCGAGTGCGGTCTTGGTGGTATGTACTACACGTTGGTTCGTTCGTAGAGTTTAAACTTGTTTTTCTACGTTGGTGTTATGAATTGCAAGTTAGTATGTGGAGTCCAAATTTCGTTTTCGAACTGTTACACATAAATTGGAGGCTTGTATGTTTTCAATCTTCAAGCGACTGAGTGAGAGTAACAATCCCTTCATATTTCAAGTCGCTGTGTAGATTCCGTAAGTCTATGGGACCCTTCACCTCACACTGTTCGGATATTTTCTGTGTTTATATTTATATTCCGTCTGATACAACGCCGTTCCGTCTGCCAACATCCCGAACTCGTTAATCAAGCCTGACATTCGAGTTCCTGGAACATCCTTAATTAGAGTGTCGCGTCCAACCTCATCTTTAGCGCCGGGATTCCGTTAATTCGAACGTGAGGAAATGGCATTCTGATTCCGTTAGTTAAAATGGGCTGCTGGGTTTCTTTCGCCGTGATGCGATCAGGTTATGTCACTTGAGAGGGTCAGCCCCCGGGGCATAGCGGTCCTGGAGCTCCCTTCGTTATTTTGAGTTCAGAAAGCATTCGAAGTGAGTGCGAAAGCCATGATCAATCTGAAAATCAAACCTGGAGGTATTTCGTTGATTTCAGCTCTGCCCGCTAAATTTGTTAGTTATTCTGTAATTGGTAATTGTGATGGAGACCGTTCAAGCGAACCCTGGACATTCTGTTGTAGCTGACTGCCGCTGTTGTTCTGCCGTACTTATTATTCGTACTTGTTATTCGTACTTATTATCCGTACTCGTTATTCGTATATATTATCCGTACTTGCTATCCGTACTTGCTATTCGTACTTGTTATTCGTACTTGTTATTCGTACTTGTTATTCGTACTTGTTATCCGTACTTATTATCCATACTTGTTATCCATACTTGTTATCCTCTTCTCCATCCTCGTGCGGAAAGCCTGCAGCGCGGACTGGCTCCTAACCAATGATGCGATAACTGCAGTGTAGTAAAACTCGAGACGTAAAGTGCTGCCGGTCGTGCATAGTTGGTGTAGTTCATAGTTAGTGTAGTTCATAGTTGGTGTAGTTCATAGTTGGTGTAGTTCATAGTTGGTGTAGTTCATAGTTGGTGTAGTTCATAGTTGGTGTAGTTCATAGTTAGTGTAGTTCATAGTTGGTGTAGTTCGTGCTGTGTAGACTGGAGTATGGAGTACACGGGCACCGGGGCGAGTGAACTGAAAGCTCCATTTTATGAGAGAATTTGCTTATTATTGGGTACCAT
Organism: Orchestia grillus; assembly: GCA_014899125.1. Classification (NCBI taxonomy): domain Eukaryota; kingdom Metazoa; phylum Arthropoda; class Malacostraca; order Amphipoda; family Talitridae; genus Orchestia; species Orchestia grillus. Next base: position 23,670 of record VOMN01129453.1, on the reverse strand, counting down.
TGCAGGGGGATGTTCACTGGGCACATCACTGCCCAGTCTAACTTTCTCGCCACCCCGTTGATAAATGTGTAGATTAATCGGTAAAATACTTGGGTAGGTAAAATTATAGATAACTGCAGACGCTCGGGCAATATAAGTTTGTAAGTTAGACCTGAGGGTACTGGAGCACTTGGCAACACCTTTATCGATGTTGGAAAATGTCCAATCACTTCGTCCAACTACATAGATATTCCATAACGACCGTAACATCAATGATAATGATAAGCGCTCTACTAATAGAAATGAAGTCAAAATAAAAAGCCCAGTTATGGAACTCGCAATATTTGTATGTATGAAAGTATCCGTTTTGACAATAATAGCGTTAATGTTAAAATTTACAATAGTATTTTGGATTATTCATGGCAGTTAGTACAATAAGCATGAGGGTGCAGACCATGTACGGCGCTGTCTCATAGCTAAAGAGTGTGATGAACTTATTTGTAATACTTGACTTGGGAGAGATGTAATATTTTCATCGCAAAAAAAATTTCCATTTGGCGCGTTGAAAATTCATTCTTTCTAATTTACATCAGTTGACGAAATGATTTGGAACAACTGCTCTGAAGGAACACCAACACTCTGTTAAATAACCAACTTAGTAAAGGCTGTACTTATTACTTATAACTCATAACTTGTAACTGACCTGTTAAGGGTTGCACTTATTAATAAACAATAATGACCTATGGCTGACTTATGAAAGGCTGCAATTATGACTAATAACTTAAAGTAATTTGTAACAGACTTATTTAAGGGTATACTGATTATGATTAGGAACATTTCTCTTGCGATACAAGTTAATCATAAAGATGAGTAAGAAGAAATATCTTGATAACATTTCAATTTGGACGTTTCGAGCTCTGAGCTCATTATCAGCTAACAATCTGAAATGAACACAAGAAAGTATTTGATGGTATGGTCTCGAAATCCAAAGCATGAAACTCAGAAATGTAAAAATGAGTTGCAACAATAAATAAGAAACGTAATACAAAGCTCAGCGGTTGACTATTTCCAGAGGGCATGTACTCTGCATTGCATTCAGGGATGGCCTTAGCTTGTGTGTGCAGGGACTCAACGATACGAAGATTAAAATTTTTAGAACATGGATCTAATATCTAATATTTAGAATTTATCAATGCTAATGGGTTGATCACAAGAACTATTGATACAATGTTATCTAACGCAGGAATGCACAGGAGAACCTAGGAAACGACCCTTGCGATGACTTCGGCCAGCATACTCAGTAACCCTCCCAACAAGTGCTCGGTCGGTGGAGCCCACATACTGCGATGCGTAATGCGCACAACTGGAATTGTAAATGAGGGAAGATCGCACGATACTCGGGAGCATGTCTTTAAAATGAAAAAATGGTCATATAGTGCGTTTGTTTACTAAAGTGGTGCGAAATTAAAGTTTAGGAAAAATTTCAGATAAAATTTTTAAAATGTATTTTTTAAGTTTTCTGACTGATGGCCGACAACAAGTAAACTATAAAGTAGTTGAAATTAGAGTTCTGAACATGATGGTTTTGCAGAAAATCTTTGTTCAAAAGTCTATTTATTAGACGAGACGATTCTGGGATTCTGGTCCCGACGTCGGTGTCGGGACCAGGGCTGCGTCTGTCACGGACGGGTCCTGGACGAGGCAGCATGCGGTTGCCACTCGCCGTATCGTTGTTTCACGGTGGTTTGCTAATGTTTTGATAATTAAAGTTTTCAGGCACACTACCGTGCAAGTGCCCGGTCTCTTTCTCTCTCTTATTCTTTTTCTGCCGAGCAGTTACAGTGCTCTAGTTTTGCTTATGTTTTTCATGGCATCTTTAATTCAACTTAAGGTGATATTGGAAGTTTTATAATGCGGGACTTTGTTTTTGAGTGCGCCATGTTCACTTGATAGCTGCATTTTATTAATCGTTTGCAGCTTTATTAAATGTATATACCTCTAATAATATCTTATACCATGTAAAACATTTAGATTTTAATTTCGTTAGACAAAGTATGTTTGTGCTGTAAGTATATTCTCCTATAATATTCGCTCGACCACTAATTTTACAATTCATGGAATAATAGTCAAATTGAGTACATATGAGGCAACCCTTACTCGTTTACACCTCTTCCATTACCAAAAATTCCCCCATTTCCTGTCAACGAAGTCAGCATTGTAAGTAAAACGTAATACCGAAACCTAGATCTTCCCGCCCACTGCTCGTCCATTTATCCCTATCATTACTGTCAACTTGCGTTCGAGCGGCCATAAATTGACCTTAAATTGCCGGAATCTCTCCAGTCGTCAGTGGCCAACCGAGATCGTCGCTGAACTGAGCGGGTGCCCGCTCTTCCTCTCCCACGCTGTTCGTGTTCCTGCTGTCCACAGTCACTGCTCCACGCCTCCTCTATTCAATGCTCCTCAGGCAATTCCGCCCCCTAACTCGGGCGAGAAACGTTATAATTACAAACATCGTAGATGCCTTTGACTGCCCAATTGTAATATCGGTATATGGTTTCAGAGATCTAGGGCTAATTTACGTCATGATCCTTGCCTAGGAGAATAGCGGACGTCTTGAAAGTTCTGTTTTCGTTTCGTACAATGACTGTAATAAGAATTTTTTTATTTTTAATTTTGCCCTAGCTTTCGGTGTAGATTTGCTCCAACTGTCATCAAAGGACGAAGTGTCAGGGACGTCATCAGGGGACAAAAAATTTAATTAATGGAAATTGATTGAAAAATTAATCAATATATTAATAGACATATACACATTGATTCCTCCCCCTAGATACTTGATGTTACCTCAAATTGCCTTCAAAAAATACATTTCGTCCTTTAATGACGGTTGGAGCAAATCCACACCGAAAGCTCTGGCCAAATTTAAAAACTTATCATGATAAAATCTAAACGAAAATTATAATCCTGCGGGTCTAAAGTTTATTCCCGCGAAGTTCTCTCGAACTCGGTAAGGACTCAGTACGGACTCTGCATTTTAATTGATGCGCTATGGTACACGCGCCCCGCCTAAACTGACGGGACAAATGGTGTTAATTCCTTAAGATGCCCTCTTGTTTACGGTAAATCTCGTGTGAAATATTGTAGTTCTCAGTATCACTGACACGGACTACCTTCTCTGACGTGGTCTCGCTGATTAGAAATACGGACCCGGGAATTTTCTCACATCTAATGCACCTTGGATATTATTCATTAGAATAGGGGACGCCCAGGATCCATATTGTAGGGTATATATTTAAAAACATCCACTGTGCTGCTATATTTATTACGCAAGCTTTCGCACGCTTAAGCGGCGTGCGTTTTCAAGAGATGAAACGACGAAAATGTTGACCGTAAAACATGCGTATCCGTAAATAGGCTATGCCGACAAAAGTAAATATAATATTGACGAGAAAAATGTAGCCGAGATCATTTTGTATCATTCGAGATCATTGGTAATATGACGAATGATGATTGTTTAATGCTCATCCTTCATGGAAGACTATCCCAGCAGTGTCTTGTAAAGATGATGCATGGCGAATATTGATCGTACAGACAGTGATAGTCCAGTTTGAGCGTGGTGTCCAGTTTGGTTGAAGCAAATGGACTACGTTACTGTTAATATTACAAGTTTTTGTTCTACATGGTGGCCCAGAAGTAACTGATCTTTGCGTTGATGAGTAAATAGTATACAAAGTTTAATTGCATCCTATGAAAGTAAGTTTAATGGTATCATATTAAACTATGGTACCATGATTTAAACGGTCAGTTTCTTCCGGGCTCTCTGTGGTTATGTATTTGAAGTCTTTAATTGAACCGTTGCATAGCAATTATTTAAAACGATCGGGGCATAACTTAAAAATGGCGGTGTAGTTAAAAAATTACTGTTTTGCATACTGTATGCTTACGTACTTAATTAGGATTTACATTAATGCACGAGTATCATGAATATCATGAAAAATAATCAAAATCCATTCGCACTTGAGGATGAGGCAGTTGCTCCTTGTTTTGGCGGATGTGTCTTCCGAAATGAATTTAAGGCGTCCCCCTAGCGTCCATCTGGCGAGGGCTGAGAGTCTCGCTCCGTGCGAAATTAAATTATTTCTGCTTTTTGATCGGGATCATTTTCCTTTCAACCGATAATTTGACAGGAATCATATCGATTTGTGCGCGTAGTTTGCCCTGAATAAATTTTTCCCGTAGACTGCTGTAGGAAATAGCCCTGAGGGTTGTGGCCATTTGGTGTTGCGGAGCCTATGGTGCTTCCGGAAGCGAGGCATCCTTTTGGTACCGTGTGAAGCGGGCCCCAGTGTGACCCGGGCCCCTGTACCGAGGGGGGGGATTCCATACGACACCCTCGTCAGGGGGGAACCGCCTACTGACGCCAGCCAGTGTGGGGGACTGTTGGACGAATCTAGAAACTCGTCGCCTGAGTGACGCGTTTGACGGCCTTGTGCCGAGATTTCGAAGCTTTGAATTGTTCAGAAGAACAGGAATGTTCATTTATTTTGAGTCTGCTACCTCCAGTGGACATTGGTATTTTGATGAATGTGATATAATGTATATGTCACGGATTGTCTTCTGGATTTTAGTATAGAGACGCCGAGGGTAGTAACATTAAAGGATGTATTGGGACAAATTCTGCATCATACTGCGTCTTCTAGGTGTAAAACTTTTAAATGTAAGAGTACTACCGAGACAGTTCAGTCTTAACTCGAAATTTGGCGTACGCTACAACCCTGTCAAGGCATTTGAGCGAGGACTGCCAGGGCGCGCCTGGAGCATCAGCCAAGCGACGCATCGTGCACCTGGCACCGCACTGTGTGACGCAAACGATGTAGTAGATAACATTTGATCAAATTTGATCGACTACCTATGTGTTCGGGACTCAAAGGGTTGAGAGACCAAAGAAATATCGTGTACAATCGCCGGTGTGAGCGACTTCCAGGACGATTTTTTTCGATCCGAAGAAGAATGTGTCGTGAAGATTTAGGCTGGAATGTGGTCCGCGAATTTACTGTAACAAGCATTTTTCCGCCGCGTACAGATCGAATTTTTTACTGCATTATTTATTGAAATTAAAGTGCTACTACCTTCAATGGACTTCGACGATTATTTCTAAAAACTATTTAGTCTCAGTGCTTAAGACATTCATACGGACAAGCTCCAAGTACCAGTAATCAGATGTCAGAACTCAAGCAATAGATTCCAAAAGACCGTGTTGATTGGCCAACTGAGCGCCCCAGGAGGAGGCAATTCACTGAGGCGCGTAGGCTTGCCGGACCTGGAGCTCTCATGACGCTGAAATAACGAGAATGGCAACGTATTCGTCAATATCGTCGTGATGGTCCTACAGGTCTGTTTAAGATTTATCTTTCCTTAATTTTGCGAGCGAACGTGCCATCGTCCTCGTCAGTACGAGTGAATTGATTAAAGCACGAGTTGCAAGGAAGCTTTAAGACACAACAGTTGATTAAAGCACGAGTTGTAAGGAAGCTTTAAGACAAAACAGTTAATTAAAGTACGAGTTGTAAGGAAGCTTTAAGACACAACAGTTTGTTAAAGCACGAGTTGCAAGGAAGCTTTAAGACACAACAGTTAATTAAAGCACGAGTTGTAAGGAAGCTTCAAGACACAACAGTTGATTAAAGCACGAGTTGTAAGGAAGCTTTAAGACACAACAGTTGATTAAAGCACGAGTTGTAAGGAAGCTTTAAGAACAACACTCCTAATACAGAAAACATCCCTGCTAAGTCTTACATCTCGCGTAGCATACGATACCGCTTTTATAAGAATCACAGTATATGCAGATGATTGTAAGAAAAAGAAACACTTGGTTCGGGTTTTCGTGGGACTTGCTGTACATATGCAATCATCTTCTTTCATACTTCGAGCCTTCTATTTTTCCATTTATTCGATCGTGTACTGCGATTTTCACTTTAATTTTACGAATTGTAGCGTTTAGTTTGCATTCAACTGTTTAGAACTCAGAGCGGTGTAAAAACTCTCTTAATGGAATCTCGACTAGCAACCACACGTGCTGTGCCACAAATGATGAATTTTTGTGTTTTAAATACTTCGCTTCTTGACTGCAACGGAGATGTGTGCTTGCTCAGTCGTAACCGCAAGCGCGGTCATGCAAACCTCCTGTACTGATTCCTGGCTGACAAGTTTATGTGGAGCAGATTGTGAGGCTCTCTGTCTTTGTTGATATTGATGTTCGAGCTCGGCTCCTGTTGTAGCTTTGCACGGAAGCGCACGCTGACTCGCTACCTACCACACGCCTCCTGCAAGCAGACACCACACTTCCTGGCGAGAACTCCTCCTGCTTTTAGACAGACAGCGATGTTCTTCCTGCGCTCAGACCTCCACCGTCGGTTACTGCACGATAGCTAACCCAGAATTTGCGATACCCCCCTCACTGTGGCTGAAATTATGCATCGAACTTCTCAACTGGGAATCACTTCTGATGTCGCTGTCAAATTGCACCCACTTGAAATCGTCTTTATCCCAACTGGACGATGCCCGCCTGTGCACTATAGCAATAGTTCTTGTTACAGTTACTGGACGGACTCCACACGCTTGTATACTCCGTACACTTGTGTGTGACGATTCGAGCATTACGGTACGAGGTAATGACAGTGAAGGCTCTGTCACCGCTAGGCAGCGACTGATGATGTTCTCACGGAAATTGTTGCGACCGGCGTTGTACTCACCACTTACTGTGCTTGTCATTCCCGTTACATTTCGAGGAGTTTTACGCGTTGCAGATTGGATTTCGTGAAATCACCTTTAAATGAATTTGCTTGAATTGGTTTCTATGGTCATATCTTGTGTAGAAAGCTGAGCGCTGTTTGCACATACGCATTTAGTGTAAATGTGTCCCTGTGTGGAGTTTGTGTAGGCATGGTGCACTTAACATGGCAATGCCTTATGCTGTAATAGTTAAAAGATAGGCTGCAGTTACATAGTTTCTAATATTCTGATATAGCGTGTTAGTTTATTTTCTGCTATCTGCATATCGGTAGGAAAGCGAAAGAGGCCGAGGCCTCCTCATTGTATTCCACTGTTTTTGTCCAAAGCGTGGAAGCGCGCATATTTTGTTAATTCTTCGTTCTTGTCTTCGTTTCGTGGCCAAGTTTCGTAGCGATAATATTTGCAGGAGCAATATACAGTGGAGACTTTCCTTCCTCCCTCGGCTGGCGTCACCAGTCGCAATGGTACGAAAGAACTAACGCTTTCAAGCTTCATTTACACGTTAGTAACAGCTTCTTTTTTCGTCTGAATTTGGCCCCCGACCGAAGGAAGCTGCTTGGTTATGGCCTAAACATAAACGCGTTCACTATCATACGACGCACGTGTGCGTCAACCGGTATTTTGCTGCCTTCAGCTCCAGTGCTATTTAACTGTTTTGTTGCCGTCTGTTGCTCTTGCTTCTGACGAACATGCTCATCTTCGTTAACTACGTATAGACTACAAGTGCTATTTCTTTTTAGGTTCTGAAGATGAGTAGTAGTAGTGTTTGTAAACACAACGTTTAAAAAGTTTCTATTTAGTAGAACCTACACGGTAAGAAAAATTGGAATTTAACTGATTAATAATAAGAACAATTTTGAGGGCTCGGAATACCGAAACTATAGCTTCCAAGGCGGCGGCGAATGTGTTACCCATTACCGACCAAATTATTCTGGCGGTAAGGCTGTATTTAGTTTATCGCGCAAACGAGCTGCATCCACACATAAGGCTGCAGCCTTATGTGTGGATGAAATAAGGCTGCATTTAGCTTTTCAAGAAAAACAATCAATATCCTTACGAAAATGCATTTTGAAACCCATGTTAAAAGTTGAAACGGTTACCTGTGACTAATTTGCTCTGGGCTTCTCTACACCTCCTCTTCAAACCCTGTTACGTGGCCAGCCTGCCTTAGAATCGAAGCCTGTCAAGATTTTCATGCACTTCCCAGAGTAAAAAATGATCAATTTCATACCTCATTTATTTTCAAGGAATATTTCGTAACAGAAATGACTGTTTCTTCAATCAGTTGGAAGATTATTATCAAGTATATTTATTATTGCCTTTATCTTGTTCATCATGTATGATTTGACTTTGAGTTTCTCATACTCTCAACTGGTTGCTGCTCGCTGTTCATGTCTGTAGTTTTCTCAATTATTTTACCACAAAACTCATGCAGTTACATGAAAAATTGTTCATTGCCTACACTTGGTCGATATTTTCTTCTTCTCGTTGTTCTTCCTCTTCGTTTTCATGCAAATTGATGTTGAAAATTAGTCTTATGCTCGGTGTATCCTTGGTGACTTTTTCCAGTGCTTTGTTTTAAACGGATGCCCTTCATACAGAAGTTGAGTTAAAAGCGAGTTCGATTTAGTGATCATGAAGCTTCGTACGGTCTCTCCCAATGCGTACCTTTCATGGTGCCTGAGTTTTGGTAACGCATGGTCCAGGACCAAGTGTTAGAGGGTGGCCTAGAGGTAACTGAGCCCTGGCTTTGGGAGTAAATAGAGTAAATAGAGTATCAAGTCTATGGTATCTTTACTGAAAGGTGCAGTTACTTCTGAGCCACCCTATAGATTTTTCCACTCACCTGACTTTGGAGTGGGTTTCGCTTGGATTTGCGTAAGAATGTACTCTTAAGGATTTGTTTGGACTTCTTTATGAAAGGCTCTAATTTCAGCTAAATCCCCGTGTAGTGGCACTCACGGCCAACCGCTCATCTATGTGCTGGGATCGAAAAAGGCCGAAGATCAAAGATTGAGCGCGGGGTCAGATCGCGCATCCTGTCATCGAGGCGAAAACGGCCTCACCGGAACGCCTCGTAGGTTTTTTTTAGGCCCTTTTAGGGGCTCTTGGCGGCCTGTGAGTGGATTGTCCTCACTCGCCAGCTCGGGGGGGGGAGAGAGTCCTTTGTTTTCCAGCGGATGCTCCTCGATTTACCTGTTCCAACCAGCTGGGTGATGCTCGTCGTACTGCAGTCTTAGGATCAAAGGGGCACATACACACACACACACACACACACACACACACACACCGACTCAGCTTTATTATGTAGCGCTGATAAGCTCCTGTCTTAATTTCTTTGGTAACTGGTAAGTTGTCACATTGAAAATTTACATATTTATTTTTTCTTCTATGGTTTACAAATCGGTTTTTAAGCAAAATGTTGGCAAACGCAAATGGTTGCATGCGTCGTTAGCTTATGTTCAGGGATGCACCCAAGTAACTGTTGATGAAGCTGCTGGAACAAATTTGTGTTCTGTGAAAACCGCTAGTTCATGAGCAACTCGAATTTCTCATTCACGAGTATTAGGAAAGCTGTTGATAGCCCACAGATAACCAGTTCTTGTGCCTTTTTCAAAACAGAACTCGTATGGGAACGAGACGTTCCTCCAGTTGTCCTACGCAGCCCGCACTCGTTAGATGTCTGACGACTGTTCTCGGAATATCCGTGTAACTCTAGTTCCTATTTTTAACGAAATCTTTCGTTGTGGGCTCTGTTCATTAATTGCTTTTCTAATGCAGCAGTGGACTCTTTAACCTCCATGCATTAAGACGGAATCGCGACGGCGGCCACTTACTTACTTATGCTCACGCGGCGCGAGGTTCATTTCGTGTCTTATGTAATGTGTTATAAAGCGCTTATCAAAAATGTTATGAAGCGCTTATCGAAAATGTTATGAAGCGCTTATCGAAAATATTATAAAGCGCTTATCAAAAATGTTATGAAGCGCTTATCGAAAATGTTATAAAGCGCTTATCAAAAATGTTATGAAGCGCTTATCAAAAATGTTATAAAGCGCTTATCGAAAATGTTATAAAGCGCTTATTGAAAATGCTATAAAGCGCTTATCGAAAATGTTATAAAGCGCTTATCGAAAATGTTATAAAGCGCATATCGAAAATGTTATAAAGCGCTTATCGAAAAGCGTTTTTGCCATAAAAAACAAGAATCGAAAATTTCACCCAAATCTTCCCGGTCGATCCCCTTACGAGCGGCAAGTTGAGTTTTTTATACGTCTAAGTTCAGGCAATGACTGAAATAGGCTTTAACCTTCTACAGACCAGATTATTTCTGTAATAAATAAGGCTGCATTTAGGTTTGCCCGGATGACTGGCTGCTGCCTGTGTATCCATGCAGTAAAGGCTGCGCTAAGCTCGTTGCAAAAACTGGCAAGATCTTCATGAAAGGGAATTGTAAAATTCGTACCGACGATGAAGGCTCGAGCAGAGGTAAAACACACCGCAATAACAATGCCATGCTCTGAGGTGATGGAGACATTTATACTCAAACTAGTCGACCGAGCCGTCAAAATGAATGGTATTTTTTCAGTACAGTATTTAATGGGTCATAAATGTTCCTAATCGGTTTCTTTGGAGTTGACTATTCTGAACGAAACTATATTCACCAAAATGCTGTTATATCGTAGCCTAGATAAGAAATAAATAATGAAATTCCCTTTTGATCACATTCAATTACGATACGATATGCAGTATCCTGTCAACGGCACTGCCGCATAACAGCGCTGCTGGAAAGGAGAGCGGTGAGACCAAGCTAGCAAGCAAGCAACCAACAAACTGAGAATTATGTCTCAGAATACTAGAAATTTGTGGAATTTCTTAAAATTAATTGTATTCAGCCAAAGAAATTCTTCCATTCTCTTTCGAGATGTAACTTATAAACCCACTTTTTCTATAAGTACAGGGTAAGACACCCTTACCAACGTTGGTAGCACTGATACACTCAACAAATCTGTAGTGTTTCTTCTTTTATGTTAAATTATCTTGCTTCCTTTATCAGTTGCAGGTTATTAACTTTTTTTAAAGGGTACCTTACTTATGGCCTCCGTATTAATTAAGATCATGTACCTGAGCAACTTGGTCCTCTGTTCATGCCGAGTCCCCGCTAGTCGAGACGATGGCTGTCTCGAAGGTTCAGCTGAGGCGGTTGTCGGCTGTTCTCACGACGCCGACGGGCTACCGCCGCCACTGTAGGAAGTCGCGTTTTTTTGCGGGTGTCTTTCCACGATGATCGGCCCCGCGACACCGTTGCCGCGCTGTGATCAGCCTTCCAAATCCCCGGCATGACGCTCTCACACTCCATCGTTCAGATCCTTCTGTTCGGTTTGATAAAGCTTCAGCATTTTGTAGGGAAGAAAATACGCTCGTTATCTCATCCACTAGCGTGCCCAGGCCGTCAATAAGGACGCTAAATCTCTTGTGGAATAATATAATTTCCTGTATCACTTATACGGACTGTCTTCTCTAACATAGTCTTGCTCGTTAGGAATACGGACCCGAGAATGTGGATACGGAATTTTCTCCCGTACGATTCCTTCAGAGCGTAAATGGACAGTTACGCAAGCAAAATATGTTTAAAATTAACAATTAATCAATTAGAATACAATCAAATAGAATACATAACACTCAAGTTCCATATTGAAAAGGGTAGTTTTTCGAGAAATTTACAAACACCGCTCGAGCAGTACCTATCGGCTTGAAAGCGGAATCCTGTTTGCAAAAACATTTTTTGTAAATAAATTACCGCTTTGGTAGGATTAAATAGCTTTGAGTTTTCGTTATCCCTGAAATATTCAGTACTCAAAAATGTGTCTGTTGTAGGAACAAAATTCATGTCAATCATTGACAAACAAACAAAGATCTTGTAGACGATGTGTCTCCGTTCGTTAAGGAAATTTTTGTTTCGTTTTTCCCCCTCCGGGTGGGGGTATTCATGGTGAACTGATGACCTTGGTGACCAGGCAGCGCTCGGGGCTACTACATTTCCTTATCCAAAGTGAAGAGCGCGGGTGTGAAAGTTCTCCTTGTCTAACCTTCATGTTGATCGCATCCGTTTCATTTTGCTTCATTGTTGGGGCGGCTGATGTACGATTTTTTGTTGAGTTTTTTGCCTCTAGTCTCCGTTGTAGACTTTCTGCATTTGTGGCGTTGGGTGTTAGAAGCTGTTCTCGAAATGGCCAGTGATGTTTACGACAGGGGAATTCAATAGCTCCTTCAGTAGCATAATTAGTTCGAGTCTCTTACCGAGTCAGTTTCCGAGTCTTTTAAGAGTCGGAAGACAAACAGAGTCAATTTCACTCGCGTGCTTCCCGAGGGAAGGGAAGCTCAAGCACGCTATTTCTAAAGAGGCGGCACACCATTGTGGCCTGGGACCGGGCGCCAAGGTATCCGAGGTAGGGTGTCGGGCATGAGTGACGTAGTGTGTCCCGCGGCCTGCCCCTGACGACGCTAGGGGCACACACCGAGTGTCGGGTGCCGTGCTCGCAGCTGGCACTAAATTTACTCGGAGGGCGTGTCGCTCTCGCCCTCATCTATTTCTGAGAGACCCTCAATAGACGGACTCTTATGCGACGCTCAACTTCTTTCCTCTCGCTCGCTTCAATTTTTATGCGAGACTCTTCTTCGTTTCCTGCTCTTCCTCCCCAGTTTATCCCCCGTATCGCTACGCCCCAAGTATGCCGAGCTCTCGCACAAGTTTACTCGCATACGCTGAGCTCGAGTTTGGCCTCGCTCTGAACACGTGACGAGCTTTAAAAATAAAGCCGCATGACACATTTATTAAAGGAATCTCTTCCTCCTGCCTGCCGCCGCTCGAATGCTTTCGACGCATTTTGAGCTCAGGATTTTTTTGCTTTATTAGGTGTTTTTTTCTATAACACGAAGAATTTTGAACATTGATCCTTCGTGTGTCGTTTAGTGTCGTATATGAGAACATACGTTCTGTATCCGGAATGTTTCTTTCATTCTGAATGATTTATTTTACTGAGGGCCTCGGATGGTGTTCTCCTGGTATGGAAAATCGGTCAATATTGCTGTGCTGATCCGCTCGAGTCGAAACAACTTTCAAAAATGAAGTTATTTTGTTTTTATTTGTTGAAATGAGCAATTTTAACGCAGTAAAACGTCTTCCTGTTGAATCCAGTGTTGTGATTGGCAGTGCGTGAGTGAAACGGTCTGGTGTTGGAAATGATTGCTTGACCAATGGACTTGTCTGAATAAATTCTGAACAGTGACTTGTCTAACGTATCTGAAGTTTTAGGATCTACTATTCCATTGTTTTTCGACTTCTTTGTGCTCGTACATATTCATAAAATTAAAGTACTTACTTTCGGAATGTATGAACGTTCGGATCGTTGCAAGCGTAAAACACAGGTGTGCACTCAATTTGACGCACAGTTTTAGGTGCGTAAAAGTGTTCTGAGGTTGTCTTGTGTTTCTTTCAAAGTTACAAAGAGACTTCTCTGCTCCACTCATCCAGCGACTTATTAGTTGGGATTGTAGTTCTTTTTCATTTATTGTTGCATTGCATTGTTTGGATTGTCCGCCCAAGCAAGTGACGGGGGACTAATATTTCTCGAAGACGAGTATTTACGTTCTGTTGTAGCGCGGACGTTCCCGCTAGTGTAATTTTTCCGTTGAGGTGAACGATCGATTGATTGTGCATGTTTTGTGGTGCGCTTGCTTCGAAATTTCCACTGAAGTCGTGCTCAAAATCTCAGCCGTTGCTCTTCTTACGTGTACGATTCGACAAGAAAGCACCCTGTTATTTTATCTCATTAGCTGATTTCTTCTCATGTATCTTCTTGTATTGGGATGATGGATAACTTGCACAAGGAAAGTGCAAGCAATATCGAGCAGTGGAATGTGTCCTCTTTTCCCCTCTGATGGTCCCCGACACACTTCCCTCAAGTGTTGCCTCGCCTCAACACCTGGCGTTGCCACCTCGTCTCACAAATATCGTCTGCAAAATTAGCCGCTGTATCTCAGCCTGGTGCGCGCTCGCCGTTTTCTTTGATCGTTTTTCCCCATTCCGTGCACGCATTTCTGCATACACTGCCTCCTCAGGAGGACATGCGGATGGGGATTGTCCTTCAGCGCATCTTGGGGAATTGGGGTGTTAGATAAGATTCCCCAGCATTGGTTTTAACTCTAACTACATGGGTAATTTCCCGTAAAAAATGCAAAGGAACTTGAAAGGGACAATGAACGGAAACTTAATCTGAATCTCACCTTTAAAATGAAGAGGTGAAACACCTAGTATAATAATGATAAAAAGATAATTATAACAAATTAATTATAATTTCTACAGCCTTTGATCTTCAGAACAATAAAATTTTTTACTAGTGCTGTATAGCAGCACTATTTTCAATGCTTCCGGTGTAAATTTCTTTTTAAAATAAGTGCGAAAGGACCGCACAGTCCTGACGCTCGTGGCGTTAAATTGTCTCCGTTGTTATCCAAAGTTCGATGTCACAATTTTGTGTCACCATTTACTGTGTCGTTTTTGTGTCACCGCTTTGGGTCAACAGTGACACAATTTTGTGTCACCGTTTATTGCATCGTTTTGTGTCACAGCTTTGGGTCAGCAGTGACACGCTTCATATCATTTTTCTGTATAGTTTTCTAGGATAATTAATGTCGCTGTCAATAAGCCTATTCAACGGAGACCATTTCGTTGAATATACATTGCCGTCAGCATCGTTATCGCATTTAGCTCGATGAATGCAATTAAAAAACAGGGTCTAGTCCTGTAGTTGAGGTCGATGTAAATTTGGTAAGTCTTAATACGGTGTACTTAACTTTAGCTAGTAGGTGTGTGAGTTGCTACAGGTGATAATTGTGCATATTTTATAATTTCTTGTAGAGATACGCTTTATGCATTCATCTCTTATTTTAAGTTTTGTTTCTCCCCTCAGGTAAACCCTCAACCTGCCTGCACTCATACTTGGAGAACGTACCTGGTAGCAGTCGGTACTTCTAGTTACGCCTTGTGAGTACTCACTACGTTTCTTTTCTGAGGACTTGGTACGTCAGTAGTTCTCTTGAGTATGAGCACTTTTAGGTTTTCTGAGTGTTCGATACTTTGAGATTTTCTAGAGTGCTCTCTACTTTTAGGATTTATGAGAAATCAGCACCTCTAAGTTCTCTGAAAGCTTGGTTCTTTCAGGTTTTGCGCCCGCTTGATGCCTCTAATTACGTCCTGCGAGTCGGTGGTGGCGCCAGTTGCATTTTGCATCAACTCTACGACGTTGTGTTATTGCTCCGTACTTCAACTTAGGTTTTGTGACGCAAGTGACCAGGGTAGAGGCGGTCCTGCTGCCTACTGTCACCTTCAATTGATGGATGATGCTCATGGCGTCGCAGACCGGCTTCGGCGCACCATGGGATCACTATGATTATCTATTTAAATTATGCTCAAGGCCTTTTATTCTACTTGCTCTATTACGTATTTATGTAACCCCCCCAAATGTCGCCGTTTCAAAGTACCTTAACTTGCGTTCAGTAGCCGTGTATGGAGCGCTTTGTATGGAGCTTTTTGTATTTCCTGTGTGGGAATGGATTTATTCACTAGTGCTACTGGGTTTTTTCCTAGGGAATCTCGCTCGCAAGAAAAAATAAAATCCTGCTTGATACGAAATAGTTTAATTAGAGAAAGGTTCAGAATTCCTTCTTGCATAGCCCAGCATTTGTACTCTCGTTACCACATTTCTTACATGACCCAATGAGCTAGGTGAATTGATGTTATTATATATTCACTTTGTATTTCCGACTGTATCAGGAAATTTCCTAGGAGAATATGTGTCTTCAACCCTCTCGCTGTCAAACACAGACATGCATCGAGACCTGACACTTCTATATAATGCCTTCCCTCTAAAAGTTATTTTTGCGATACGTCAACACTGAGCTTTGTACAAAATATTAGGTGCAGCCCTATGTACTTATGCAATAAAACTGCTTTTAACTTTTTACAAAGAACTAGCAGAGTCCTTAAGAAAGTGTATTTTTTTAATTCCATATGTACCGTGAATTGAAGGGTTAAGCCTACGGTTCTGTCGAGAAGCTTAAGCCCAACTAGCAACGATTGAGTCCTGCGTACGAGCTTGGCACTGCAAGCAAAACGAGATCGATCTCCTGACAGTGTTCACTTCATTTGTATTTCCTCTCTGGTCTACTGTGTCCATCCTTCCTCTGAGTCAGCACCCGTTTATTTCTCTCTCTTACATTTATCGGCTGAAGGTCCACGCGGTCATGCTGAAGTGTGAATGTTACTAAGATATTCCCTTGCAGACCGAGTTGTTGCTTCACACTTTTCACTGATTTACTAGACTAAATTTCACCCTCATTACCTTCCTCGAATGGTACTGCTCTGTGCCTTGATTAATGAGTGGTGGTAACTCGCTTTTATATGGGGATAATCGTGGGATTTCATGTCTCCCACTCCAGTTAACATCCCGTGTCCCAGTCGTCCGTCGTAGGGTCGTTCTCTTTATTCCAGAGGCCTTAAAGTCTTTTTAGGGTTTGTGTATTTTTTGTTAGACGTTGGTACGCGCCTGTCGCTCGCCTTATCAGAGACCGCTCTCACATTCCTGCAGACGGGGCCGCCCTTCGCGCTGGCTCTCCCTCCTCAGCGATGCCTGCCACACTCTTACTCTCACATTCCTTATCTCCGTTTTCGCATTCCATTTGTCCTCTTTCTCGTTCATTTTCTTCTTTGTCTCGTTGTTTTTCTCGCTTTATTCTCTATTCTTATTTCTCGTCTCTTTTGTTTCAGTTATTTTCCTGGTTCCTTTGTTTTTTATTTAGTTTCTTCTCTGTCTTGTCTTTAATTAAATTTTTCTCTTTCAGTTTCCCCTGCCTTAAATTTTAGTATTGTCTTATTTTTTTCTTTTAATTCTATTATCTTTTACCCCATTCCTTCAAGGAATGTAATTTTTTACTGTGTATCGAGTCATCTTCTAAAGTCCTATCTTGGAAAAAGTTAGGTCATGATAAAAAAAGTATGGGGAAAACATGGGCTTTTCGAGAAAAAATATATAACGAAATCCTGCATTGAAGTTTTTTGAATAAAATGAAAAAAGAAATACTTTCATATTTTCATTATCTCCTTTCATCTCAGTGTTCTTGGTTTGATTTCAACAGCTCTGTCTTAGATGAAAATTCGTTTGACATACGATATTATAATCTTTCATCAATATTATTGCTGCAAAGTTTCGGCAATGGTGTTTCCGAATGATTTGACGAACTTCGCCCCCACATTTACTACTCCGCATTCCGTTTTTTCGACTCAATAAAATGTGACAACTTCATTAATATTTATTTGGACCTCGTNTTGTTAGCTTACCTCAGCCACAGGTAAGCCTTCGGAACTTCTATATGTTTTTTTTTCTACCCACTTTGCTTTTTTTTTAATTTTCATACCTTCTTCGCTATCTCTTTGTAATTTCTTCCTGTTCCGTCTTAGTATGTTTTTTCTATGCACAGGGGATCCTGTGTGGGAACACACCTCCTGCATAGATTCCCCGTTCTCTTCAACTCATACTGATTGGTCCCTTCTCTTTTGATGAGACGTAGTCCGAGTTACTGAAATGCCGCTATTTGTACTACCACTGTATTTTCAAGTTTTGTGTGCTATCTGGTTTTGTGCCCCGCTCATTTTAGATCGTTTTATTTAATTGGGGAAAACCGACCGAGGTTTGCCCCGTGTGAGCGTTGGCGTCTTCAGCTGCCCTAGAATGCCCCAATTCGCGAATAAAAATGATAGTTACGAGTCGATCACACTTCGCAAGTTGAGTTTTTAATGAATTAGTGATGCTGGGCACAATTACGTGAATTACTAGCTATATCTAGATTCAAAAAGTTCTCTTGTATTAGAGCTTTCATAAATATAAGACTCGTTAGTAACGGTGCTCCATACTGTACGCCACTGCTAACAGTCACACATAAGAGTACACTTGTGCCAGTGCACAAATCCACTCAGTAGCTGAAATAAAAATAAAAATGAAGGAATAACATCCCACTACAAGCGAGAGCTCACGTGAATGCATGTTCAGTGCATTCTATTTCGCACACCAACTGCACACATTTTACTTTGTGCATAACCTCCCCCCCCCCGCCAAAAAAAAATCGAACTAAACTTCCCCTAATATTTTCCATGAAGTCCCCTTTTTAACTGGCCGCGATGCCAAGTTAATTCTCGTGTGGTTGACAAGATCTTCCATTAAAAACCTGGCAATTATTGGTGGCTCTCGAGTCGGAGCTGCATGTGCTTATCACTCCGCTGTTAGGAGCAAATGGAAGCATTTGCGTAGCGTTTCGTACTGAAAAGTAACTCAGACTTGAAAGTTGTGCGCCGTCCTTGTGCGAATCTTTGCTTTGCCCTTTATTTCTAAGTTGGTTTTTGTTTCCCTAATGAACTCCGTTTAAGAATTTTTGATTAATTCCAACACGTTTTACCGTTGGGTTTTAAATGCCTTACACTTTTACACTACTGGTGTTGTGGGGGATGTGAGGAATGTGTGGTTTAAACTTCCTTTTCCAAGGAAAGTACTCCCTGGTCACGTGAACATCCGAGCATAAAATCACTCACTAATTGTAATATTAGTAACAGGGCAAAACTAGTTCAATAAATTTCATTTTCATTTAGAAACTGGTATATACTACCTCGTTATACTCCTCGATGTTTCTTGCAGTCTACTTCTTCCTCATGTTTTTTTTGCCTAATTCGTTTTTTCTTGTTGCTTTATCGAGTGCCAGCAAAATTATCAAATCAATTTCCGTACCAGCAGTGATGGAAAGATCAACAATTTCTGGTGCAGAATGAACGTAATCTGAATTTTCAGAAATAAACGCTCATGTGACTTGAAGTCCTGCGTATTTTGCTTACACATTTTCTTGTCGGTCATAGTCTTGTCTCTGTGAATTTTAATAAATCGTATTCATTATTTTATGATTAAATACTCCAATTAAGAGTCAACATGTATTGCTTTAGGTTGCAGGATAACAAGCCTTCACTGCCACCGAAAACGAAAGTTTGCGATGTGGCGGCGCGTTGTGTTCGATAGACTATTTTGTCAATTCTTTGTTTAGAATTATTAGGAAACTGAGATTCTGACTCGAATGATTCTTCTTTGGTTATGCGCACCCAAAGTTGAAATAAATCGTCCCACTGAGCAGCATACAATCGGTTTTCATTCATTCATTAGGATGCGTGTGATCGTGATCTTCTGTAGCGTATCTATATGAGCGAATCCCAGTTCTTTTATGATTGTTGAATAACTACGACAAAACGTTCATAAATTCGAATGCATTTCTGAAGCTATGGTCTATGAAGTGCTACGCACGTTGTACAAAAACAGCTGTGTAACACCAGTGTCAAAGTATCGATTAATCAAGAAAATGCGTACACATGCTGTGTTGGCTGGCGATCAAACACATATCGTACCGTTTTTTGTGAAGTCAACAGAATTGTTACGCTTTGATGGACCAGCTTGTCTTCTGGGTCCTAACGAAGACCAGTGTCGGCCAAAAAAGACATTTCCATCCTCCTCAT
The DNA here is from genome assembly GCA_014899125.1 of Orchestia grillus. Lineage (NCBI taxonomy): Eukaryota > Metazoa > Arthropoda > Malacostraca > Amphipoda > Talitridae > Orchestia > Orchestia grillus. The sequence goes on along the minus strand of VOMN01129453.1, from coordinate 4,292 downwards.
GCGTCTCATGCCAGAGGCTGTGCCAACCTTCACAAACCTCCTTGCATGACCGCCACTATGGCTCTAAGTCTAAGGTAATCGTCTGCCTGAGACCGGCAGTCATTGCTGACCACCGTCCGTCAAAATACGGAGCCACGCTTGATTATCTAACAATACTCCTGGCATTGAGCTATGTGTGAATTAAATTCTGACTGCTTCTCTACACTGACATGTTTCCGGTGAGGATGCTTTTTTTAACAGGGCTTAAATGACCCACCGGTGGGTCACGTCGTAGGGAACGTTTTTTTGTTAAATAAATGGGAAAGTCCATACTTGAGTCCTTCAGTTTTTTATCTTGGCCTTCAATGGAACGTGAAGGCGACTTCAGAGGAGTCTTGCGTACCATGGTTGTACTTATTCAAGGAGTCGACGTTAGACGGGCTATTATCTGAACTTATGTATATGATAGGAGTCATTTTCAGGTTAATTAAATGCTCTGTAGCGTGTGGCCAGGCTACATAAACTATGGTTGATTACGGGTTGTCAAGCGCGTGCGAGAGACTTCACACTTGTTTTACAGAATGGATGTTCTGTGTGTGCTTGCTAAATGTTTGTGAGCTACGGACCTACACGATAGGAAACACATGAATTACACCATGGAATTAGAGTGACCTCTGAGTGACGCGTACTACGTCCGCTGATTGTGACAGGCGACCTCTTGTGGTTGGTTATAGCGATGAGAAAAGTACGTCACGGTACGAGCAAAGGCCATAAGCCCTACGCAGGAGTAAGACATGGACGTCCGCCCAGATTTCCGTTTCTAGCCTAGACAGGGAAAAATCTGGTTGAGACTCAGACTCCGTCGCTGATGTTGTGGGCTAAATTATAGCGCTGCACGAGTCTCGTAAATGCTCATACATGCATCATACGCACACGTCAGAGGCTGCACAGGGTATGTGTGCCGTGGCATCGAGTCCCTTGAAGCGCCCCTAGACTGTCTGCGTGGCCCCCTGCCCGATCTGCGCCCCCCGTTTCATGACGCCCGGTCCCCCGCTCTCATAGGTCATACTTCCAGTCTCTCCTAGCACTTATGTGCCCTGTAACTGTTCCAGTCTCCCTCACCTCTTGTACCATGTAACAGTTCCAGTCTACCTTTACTCTCATACGCACACGTCAAGTGTTTAAAGTATTAATTCACTACCGCAAACCCACATTGAATAGTTGTGATGCCTCTGTGCCATTGAATATCTTAGGTTAGGCGGGGTTCTCTAGTAACTTGTGCAATTGTGTTCCCTTCTAGTCTAATATAGTCATACAATTACTTATGTACAAATTGTTCCTCTTTTACAGTCTACTGAAGATGAGCGGTGTCTAGCTCGAAAGCTCTAGAAAAAGAAAACTTTTAAATCGAAACTAGTATGTTTTTACCTGCCCTTATTTTGTGGTTTTTGATTCGACTGAGGTTCCCCAGAAACAAATCTATACCTTTACTCTTGCACCATGCAACTGTTCCAGTCTCCCCTAGCTCCTGTCTGCCGTGTTCAGTTGTTCAACAAGATAATGTATTCAGGTCTGCATAGGTAATTAGTAATCTACTCATAAAAGTCAGCAAATAATTGATTTATTTTTCATCTTTTTTTGTCTTTCTAGTATATGTGTGGTTCAACTGAATCCATTGTTTACTGTACATTAGTTTACACAACAGTTTTAGATGTCACTTCCTTCCAGTTGCTGATGTGTGTGATGTCTCTACGTAATGAATTTGTGGGGACAACTTGAGTCTACCTTTGTCAGTCATTTTATTGCGCATATATTATGTATAAGTACAATATTTTGCGTGCTCTTATTTTGCTGGCTTGAGTAAATTGAATCGCGCTTTGATCGATATATTAAACGATAATTTTTTGGGATAGAAAACTTGCATGTTTCTTAGAACTGTGAAAGAGTTTCCTGTATTTTAACTAGTGATCATATCCAGTTTTGAGTTGTGAGCGAAAATGTTTGTTCCCTAAAATAAATCGTCTCTTGTGTAGACTTTCAGTTGAATTTGCTAGTTTTTATGCTGCGATCCTTATCTTATCTTCGAAATTGCAGCAGTGCACGCATGCAAATTGAAACTTGCGCCATTTTGTAATTATGATTACACGTGTAACAAGGTTACAAGTGTTCTGCACATCTGTTCTCTAATATAATTTGAGTAGCCAGGGTGCGCTGTAGTTAATGGACTGGTCACTCGCCCAGTTCTCTTACTTGAAAAGAGCTTCTGTAATATGCAACACTCGTACATCCATCCGAACGTGATGAGTTACGTACGTCGTGTAAAGCTGATACGTGCGTGATTTTTAAATCTGGAATTATAACCTCGGGTGTCTCATACCTCGCAGTTTACGTTTCCATTTTTTTCTGTGGACTTAAAGAGTCTCTCCTACACGTAACCTTAGGGTTAGAGTTACCATTCCATGGTTGAAGATGAGCTTTTCCGTCAAACACCGCGGAGGAATTAGAGGTTTCTTTTTTTCAATTTCTACGGTGGATTTCGTTGCATTTTACCGGGTGAGTGACCTAAAATGAGCACTGTCTTGCAGTGCACGTTAAGATTTCCAGTCCTTCATGGGCACCACAGTCTCAGATTGATTTTTAAGCGGTTGGTTATACCTGCCAAATGGTCAGTAAGTTAAGAATACTATTTATATGCCCATGTCTCTCAGGGGTCATAGAATAGGCCATAGGCAGCAGGGTTAGGTTAGTTAGGTTTGTCTATTCCATGCTCTGGGGACTGCGGTCCAGGGGGTACCGACACTTTTTAGGTTACCACAGCCTTAGCTAGGCCTTCGGGACTTCTATCTTTTATGTCCGCTTTGCTTCTTTTTATTGTCATGCTTTCTTTGTCGATTATTTTTTGCCGTTTCTTCCTCTTCCTCCTTGATTTGCTGTTTTTGTGCGCAGGTGATCCTGAACGGGAATACCCCTGTGCGTAAATTCTACGTGTTCTAAAGTCCATACTAAATGGTTCCCTTCTTTCGGCTCTCTTTGGATCACATTTCATTGGAGAGGGAGGAGCTTCAAGCGAAGTAATGATCTAATCTTATATGCCCAAGACTTGAAGGTTAAGAACAAGATGGCCCGCCGTAGCCAGGTAAGGTTTGATTTGTTTAGGAGGTTCATTGTTGATTGTGCCTAACCACGTCACCATGTCTCTGAACTAGTGTGTTTTAGTTATCCTCGCTGCTAATTCATGAAGGAAAACACTAGGAGTGCGTTGTTCATCAGTGCTGATTTGTCACGCATTATCGCATATTTTATTACTAGGATTTTGTTTACAAAATTCGTCGGTGAAACGATACGAAAAATTTAGGCATCACCTAATTCACCTAACTTCTGTGGCCTCAGGTCAGCATAGTGTCATTGAACCATGGCTCATTGTTCAAATGCGTATTGTAGTTTAGAAAAATGAGGGAAAATTTCCGTTTTCCTGATTTTGTGCCCCTTAAAGTGGGATGTTGAGGTTAAGTCGAAAACTACAGATAAGAAATGCTTCCATTTACCAATTCGGTTGGTGATTTTAGCATCTTCTTCGTTAGTACGAGGATGGTTGAAGTTAGTTGCCCTCAGATTTTTTCATCATCATCCCTGATTCATTTTCTCAGAAGCTATGCTAATCTGTGCTAGTCAAAACATCTGTCCTCGGCGCAGCCTAAGTGGGTAGCGGTGAGTTGACGCCTCAAGAATAAACAGTTTCTTGTGGCGTAGAAGCGGGGCAGCAAATGCGTTTATATAGCTGTAAGGCGTGTATTTTTTCAGAGAACTATTGAAAACAAATGGAACAATTCCCGAAAATTTGTACCGGGTATCACTTGGGAACATCTGCAAGGTTGAAGTCCTCAAACAAAGAGTTCAGTGTGAAGAGAAACTGAAAGAGCCGAGACATGAAAAGACTCCTGTCAATTATCTGCTGTATGTCGGACTATCTGCACAGAAGTGCGGCCGAGAGCTAAGAGCATAATATATATAGAAAAGAAGGCGCCGAGATATGAGATGATGGTTGTTGAGGTGGTCGAGCTCTTTGTGCAACAGACCTGCTGTTCTGTGTGTGCTTACTGTACGCGAACTGTAGTCTCTTGATTCTGTGCAGCCGCTGTCCATAAAGCGCCCTTGTTATTGACAGATTGCTCAGCATCGCCTCAGCTTTGATGAGAACTCAATTGGGCGCAACATCGACCTCCCTCTCCTCCCTCTTCACTCTCTCCTCCCTCTTCACTCCCTCCTCCTTCTTCACTCTCTCTCCTCCCTCTTCACTCTCTCTCCTCCCTCTT
>VOMN01129448.1:0-12293 GCA_014899125.1 Orchestia grillus | reverse complement strand
AGGTTAGGTTAGGTTAGGTTAGGTTAGGTAAGGTTAGATTAGATTAGATGATCGCGGGTACCATGCACGGCGCACGTCGCAGTCCAAGTCTCAAGGCACTGTGCACATTTACTACCGGCAACTGCGCGCTGTGTACGACATGAAGTGCGCGTTCTGCAGCACTAAGATGTTTCAGAATACGCTCCGGATAACATGGAGAAACAACAAAATTTTGTAGATGTTGACGATCGTTTTATTGTCACCCATTAGATTCTTATTACAAGGAAAATTTAAAGTTTAATAAATACGCACTCATATCCTTGGTTATAAAAAAAATCTAAATACCGGTTTAGGCTTACGTGTTTTTATCAACGTAGAAAATAATATACCAGCAAGGACAGGAGGCGACTTCTTCCAAAAAATTATACAGGTTTGTTGTTTGGTGATTGGCCCATTATTCTACACCGAGCTTTCCGTTTGCTGTACTCTTTTAAACTTTGCTTGCAGGTATTTGACTATTGAAATTATTTTAGTTAAAAAATGCGCTCCGTGCTTCATTGTTGGAAAATTTTCAATGTATGCGATGCTCGCTGGAGTAGATACCTTGTCAAATTTTGCGATGTGTGAATTAGCACTTTGACTACGATTCTCCACACAGGTAGAATTAAATGCTGACAAATATCTCTACTGTGAATTTAAAAATGAAGGATTTGGGTTTCACAAATTTGGATACTCTTTTAATTTTCTTTCTAATCAGAACTAGTTATTCGATTGATGAACACAAATTTGACAAAAACCCGAAAATTGGTATTTATATATGATAGTGCTTTGGTTACATTAGGTTAGGTTAGATGATCGCGTGTACCATATATGACCCACTACATAGGCAAAGTGTTAATGAGTTATGCTTTCATTCCCTCCCATGTGATGCTCTTTCAACACCCAGGAGCAATCGTACCTCATAGAGCGGTACAAGCTCGAGCGAATATCGTACCTCATAGAGCTGTACAAACTCGAGCGAATATCGAGTAGTGCGGAAGAGATTTGTGTTATAAGGAACAATAGAGCGTGTTATAAGCAGCAAATTAGGAGATAGTGATTCTTTACTAGACCGATTCAGCGCTCTATGAGGGGAACGACTGTAGAGCGGTTGTTCCTTGGAACTGATCTAGCGCTTTACTCGGGGAACGATTCTACTTTCAGTGTCTTCCGAGATGCTTCACAATCTGCACCACGAAGAAGGCGTTTATTTGCAATGCAAAATCGCTGGCTGTAAAATTATGTATAGATTTACTGTTCAAGATTTAGGAGCTTCAAATAGACCCGCTGAAGAGAACTGCCCCACCTAAGCAAGCCATTTGTCACTCTATTTCCATCATATATATTTTCCCTCATAATCAATTAGATGAGAACGATTTCCCTCTAGTTGTGAGCTAGTAAACTGAGAGATGCTAGCTGTAGCTAATCAGTTTTGATGCAATCGGTAGTCACGAGATATGTACCCATTACTTTTAATGATTTAAAACATAATGAATATTATATTTTTTTGATGCCCGTTAATTTCAAGATATTTTGATTGCGAGTGATAGAATATATAGATAGAATTGATAGCTTAATATAGTATCAAAAATATATCAAACTATTCATATTTATTATCGCTCTACCATGTGACCCACAAAAAGTACACTCGATAATTTCAGAAGTTGAACATAACACCGTTTAATGTTTAAGTTACTTGTTAAATGGGAATAACTCGTATCTTAGATACGACTTCCTTGATATTTCAACATAATAAATTTTAAAATTATCGAATGTATTTTCTTGTGGATCATACCGTATAGTGTATACATACCGGGCATTTGTTGTGGACACCCTGCCATGAAAGAAGCTACTGTATGAATATTCTAGAGTAAGTCAAAAGGACGTGCTGGTTTAGCATTATTGAAGGGCCCCGAATCGTACAGCCCGATTGCTCATCATGCACGATCGATTGGGACGCATGAGAAGTTGAACTTCTTTCCCTGCAGTGCTGCAAATCTTCATATTCACCTACAACAACGCGATTATGTCTCAAGCTGGAGCCAAGCCGTGCGAATTCAATGCAATTAGGAACAGCTCGGGTACGAATATTTATCTCGGTCAGCCAGTATCCTAGATACTCAAAATACAGCCAATAATTGTGCCCTGCAGCAGTGCAGTTTCACGAGAGATGCCCTGGCCAGGATGTGGCGGTTCTGTTGACGCAAACCTGGCGTGTCTTCGTGAGGACGTTTTTGTCCGACTTGAAATTTTGGTGTGGCAGGTGTGGTTCATGTGGTATATTCCTGATCATTTCCCTTACGTTGTCGCATTAAAAGTACATTTTCAGCTGAGATACATTTATTTTTTTGAGCTATGACGCACGTGGAGCTATGAATTACTTATGAAACTCCAATTTTTTTAAACTTGACTTCTCTAGAGAAAAATATACAGCTTTGATTCGCAAGTGGCATTACAAAGACAGAATAATATTCACAAAGGATTGTTACAACTCGCCTCATCACATCGCTCTCACAGATTGCTGTTTCTCAACAGCATTTTTTATATAAAGTAAAAGTTGAGCCTGTATCTGACATACAGTATCTTTCATAACTTTCTTCCCTCTTAAAATGTGGAGGGATAACGTTTTGCTTTCGCTCATGTTAGATCAACATTTCAACATTTGCGAGTCATTTATTGCTGTTGATGTTTTTTATATTATACTCGAATGACTTTATTACTCAAAAGTAGGTTTGCTCAAACTAATTACTGTTCATCAAATTTCGAGAAAGCTGCTCAATTTGGCGTACGTGAAAATTTGTAATTACCTTCGTCGATCCTTATAATTTAATCCACCACCCAATTTCACATTAAAGAATGCATTTCGATCCATGAGAAGCGTTCAAGCGCCCGCCGTTGGCAGTGTAATTGAATGTGAAATTTGCGCAATGTTATCTAAAAATATTTCATCACCCGGATCTCACAGTTTTCTCTTACGATCAAAATTTTGAGTACTTTAACATTTCGACCGCAGTTCTCCATCCAGAAAATATTTCACGCCGACAAATAGCACAGTTGTGAATTTTAAAAGGGTTTTGTTTTCGCGAATTTCGTTGTATTAATTTTCCTTTTAATCTAGGCAAGCAAGTAATGAATTCGAGTCATGAAAGCAAATTTTATGAAAGTTTGCCAATTTTTATTCCTACAATTTTCTTCTTTAATTACGTTAGTTTAGATGATCGAGTGTACCATATACGGCACACATCCCGGTCGAAGCGTTAAATGACTTTTAAGGCAAATGACCTTAAGGTAATTGACCTCAAGGTTATTGACTTTAAGGTAATTGACTTTTAGATATTTGACTTTCAGATAAGTTATTTTTTGACAATTAATGTTCAGACAATTCACTTTTAGATAATTCACTTAATTGACTGTTAAGTATCTAGGTTACCTAGCCACGCGGCGAGGTAACATCAGCATTGAGACTCCTTGAAACTTAAGCTAACGAAATTTTGAAGGTAAATTTGAAATTGACCGCAAACAAAATTAGCCAGTAGGCTCCGGTAGGTCTTCTAATTTGATTTTAGGAGCAAATAAGTTGGGTAAAATTTTTGTCAGTCAATGTCGGACGAGCAAATTTTTATGGCTGTGTTCTGCAATTTGGTTAATGTTCTTCAATCGACTTTAAAAATCAGTAGCCAGTTTGAAGTGATAATATGTACCTAAACCAACCTATAAGATTTTATTGACGATAAAGAAGCATATGCAATTTATAATTTGAGTGATTCAGAGCCCTCAAATGTAGAGAAGTCGTACAAACATCGGTCCAGAGGCGGGGCGCTAGGAATCTCTCTTCCCGGATTATTTTTATGTCAAAAGGAGCCCATTCGAAAATGAACTACCTTTGAAAAAGCAAAACAAGTTTGTGCTTTCAGAAGGTATTACTGTAAATATTTGATACTTGATTGTCTGTTATTGATTCTCAGTTTTAGAATGGCCCCCAAATGAGGCGTAGGATAGGCAACAGGGGGTGGTTAGTTGGTTTTGTCTATCGTATGCTATGGGGAGTGGCGTCCCCAGGGTGGCATTGCTGGGTACCTCAGCTATACATAGGCCATCTGAACTTGTATCTTTTGTGCCCATTTGCCTTCAATTTTTAAGCCTTCAACCTATTTTTTCTCTGTCATTTTTTCCTCTTCATATTTAATGCCTTTTCTAGGCGCAGGAGATCGTGTGTGGGAACACACCTTGTGCATAGATTCTTTTTTTAGAATCCATATTGAATGGTCCTTTCTCTTCCGAGGCAACAAAATCCGAGTCACTGAAGCGTTACGATCTATGTTTCTACTACTACTACTTCTGCTTCCAATTAAGAATAAAACCTACCAAGTTCACACGGCCCAGAAATGCAGTGTCTATGACAGTCCACTCTACGGTCGTTTGCTTCGTAGGCCACAGAAATTAGAAACCATTATGAATAAATTACGTGCTGCTGGATGGACGAGGAGGTTTCGGTCTCGGTTTCCGGACATTTGTGGTCCCCGTGAGTCGTCACGAAGTCATGTCTGCCAGTCACGGCTTTTGCTTGCTCTTTCTGGGAGCGCCTAAAAAATTCACTCTCCGATAACACTCCTCGAGCGAAAAACAAACTCTAATCGAGTGTTTTGCAGTTCTTAAGTCGAGGTGTTTGCTTTGAATGCCACCCTGAACATCGAGACCATCTTCGACGATGTGGAGGTTTGTCCTGAAAGTCTTCATCATGAAATTAGTGAACAGCAATTTTTTGAAGCGCAAACACTCGCTTCTCTCACGCGGGAGGAATGAGCGGGGGGCGGCCTGGTGGTGGTGCCCTGTGCTGCTGTGTGGTGGTGGTGCCCTGTGCTGCTGTGTGGTGGTGGTACCCTGTGCTGCTGTGTGGTGGTAGTGCCCTGTGCTGCTGTGTGGTGGTAGTGGTGGTGGTGGTAGTACCCTGTGCTACTGTGTGGTGGTGGTGCCCTGTACTGTTTGTGTGGTGGTGGTGGTGCCCAGCACTCTTTATGTGGTGGTGGTGGTGGTGCCCTGTACTGTTTGTGTGGTGGTGGTGGTGGTGCCCTGTGCTGCTGTGTGGCTCAGGTATAAACGCACTATGTGGATCCAGCATTGAAGGAGAGGAAGAGCGACTCAGGGAGAAGGGTGCAATTGTACATGCTGGATGATGAATATCAGTTTGAGATGGACGGGTGTGAATAAGCTACGAAGGAAAAATTTTCAGAAAATTGTCGATATCAAGCGTACCAACTCAATCATAGTTTATTTCAAAGATTTATGTATGTATTTTAGGAAGTTCAATATTTCGTTCAAAAGTTTGAAATAATTCAAGATGTTTTTGCTTCATAAATCGATTTTGTGAAAGAATCTTCATAAAACTACTACCATTCATTTAAAAGGATATATATTAACCAAGTATACTTCAGAATCCTCAATTCTGCGAGCCAACTCAAACACAAAAAAATTCATTTGCTGCGGCTTGAGTACAGACAAGTTATTTACGAGCAGACACGCAGTTTTGATCATTTTTCATCGCGTAAAATCGATCGTGCACGAAGCAAGTGCAGTGAAGAATCCTCTGTCGGCCAAATTTCTGGTCAGTGTTTGAGGGGGACAAACACTGGAAATCTACCCTACCTCCCACGAGGGACTGGCTCTATAACCTAGCCACCGCCTGCTCCAAATAACAGCTCCCCTGCCTGACTTTTCTCATCTTCCCTGATTAGAATTAGCGTCAGTATGTTTACGTGGCGTAATCAAGACTGCCAGCCCCTCGGCTGAAATGGTATCCAAGATACGATTGCCACGCGCTTCTAGAACGTAAATTATTTGTTAGTCGTACCGTGAAGCATGAGTTCTTGTTCTGAATTGAATTAATTTATCATTCCCTCGGCAGAAACGGTATCCAGGTTACGATAGTCAGCCGGATCTAGGTCACTATTTACTTAGCTGTCTAACCGTGAAACAAGATTTCTTGTTTGTGAGTTTTTAAAACTTGCACCATGGCTGACGTATCTTTTCAAAACGGTCTGTGTCTCAAGTTTTCCTAATCGTGAGCATTTATGGCACGTATTTAGAAATACGTGCCATAAATGCTCGACGTGCTTCACAGACGCGTATTTAGACTGAAGTATCTGTTGAGTTGTTCGCGTGGATAAGTAGTGGTTGTTACCTGGAAGATATTCATCTCTAATTTGATGGTAAGTCTGTTGAAACATTTAATATTGTCAATCGAAGTTCTGCCAAAACTGAATTCTTTCAGAAATATTTCATAATCGTTTTCGATGCCAAGATTTCATTATTATTCGTAAAAGAAATCAAAAGTCGAGCATGAGAATGATTGTTTTAGAAGTTGGGTAACACTGCTTCCGAGCAGCAGTGGACGTCCTGGAGTTTAATAATTATCCTAAAATAATCTAAGCATTTTGTCAAAAACCTAACGCATCGAAAAAACTAGCGAATCGCGAAAGCGTACAGTTCTATTTATTTACCGGTCACTGCATTTCGTTAGCACTCGTTTCTTCATTACCCCAAAGGGGCACTGTTAGGTTACCTCAGCTATAGCTAGAACTTCGGGTCTTCTATCTTTCGTGCCCATTTTGCTTCTATCAATTTCCATACCTTCTTCATTGATGATTCTTTACTTTTTCTTCCTCTTATTTCCTAACTTGCTGTTTCTATGCCCAGGAAATCTTATGTCGGAAAACACCATGTGCTCCCCGTTCTGCAAAGTTCAAGCTTTATGGTCCTTTCTCCTTCGGTGCGAAATAGTCTGAGTTACTAAAGCTCTGATATCACTACTACTACTGCTCGTACTACTGCAACTACTGCTACTACTATTAATACTTTTCAATGCCCGATAATTATGTGCCGTTAATATTATTTTCTTCACCAACTTTTGAAGATCGCTGCAATTTTCGCGAACCTCGCCAAAAATCTGCGATCGCTTCAAAAGTAAAACCCTTTAACAAATATGTAAGTGAGAAAAAACTTTCTGCGGGTGGACGTTAGAGATAAGAAAAAGAATACGACGGTGTGGGTAGAGGGTTCATTACGAGGTGTCCAGGACTGAATGGTGTCAAGTTACACCGTAATGGCCCCACACACACACGTCCGGAGTGTGCTGTGGGTGAGGGGAGATTTCATACGAGAAATTTGTGAAGGGACCAGTTGTGTGTACCACAACGTGGCCGAGTTGTGTTTTATGTGTCCTGTAACGTGGCCCAGTTGTGTTTTATGTGTCCTGTAACGTGGCCCAGTTGTGTTTTATGTGCTCTGTAACGTGTCCCAGTTATGTTTGCTGTGCTCTGTAACGTGGCCCAGTTATGTTTTATATGTCCCGTAACGTGGCCCAGTTTTGTTTGCTGTGCTCTGTAACGTGGCCGAGTTGTGTTTTATGTGCTCTGTAATGTGGCCCAGTTATGTTTTATGTGCTCTGTAACGTGGCCCAGTTATGTTTGATGTGCTCTGTAACGTGCCCCAGTTATGTTTGATGTGCTCTGTAACGTGCCCCAGTTATATTTGATGTGCAGTCCACAGTTCAAGGTGGGACACAATGACAAAAGCCTATTGACTATAGACAATACGTTGCAAATTTGTGGCTTTTTTCTGTATTTAAGCTATAAATTTGTTCTCCTAATTCCTTAGAAATCTCTTCCCTCCCAACTATCAAAATTATCCCATGTTTTGAACGATGTTTTACTAGCACAAAATTTCCGCGTTTCTCTTCGTGAACAAATCATGAGTGACCTATGAAGTAAGAATCTCACTTGAAGTAGTCCTGGGTAATGGAAATACAATTGCTTTACCAATGAAATGCACCCAAGTAAGTTTGTCATTTTAAAAATGTGAATTATGAATTGAAATAGAGTTATCGTTTGCGAATAGTCACATATCTCAGTGAAGATGTGTTTTTTCCATAAAATGATAGCTTGGCTTCTGGGTCCATTAGCATAATGGAATCAGCTCTGCATTTTACCGTCAGTCAGTTTGAAATAGCGTTCCTAACTGCAGACGAAAGAGCTCTCTGATTGGTTTGCGAAGCCTGAGGGCTTCTTCTGATTGGCCCTTCTGCGTATCATGGACTTAGAGTTTGCATCTTGCCCCTCAGAAGCAGACTCGAGTTCTTTCCATGACAAGATTTTTCCTCTTCAACGCAAAGAGCTTACTTAGTGTAAAGGAACTAAAAACTTACCAAACAAAATAAATGCACCTCATTGATGTCAGAATGAAATATCAATGAAAAGGACTAAATATTTCCATTTTAATCCCTCCATCAAATATATCATCGATCCAAGTCTCACGATATTTTCTGCTCATCCATAACTTAACTTTTTAACTTTTGACGTTTTATGACTTTTTTTTACTTCTGTTCGCATACAGATGTAGCTCTCACTAGTCATCACTAATGTGAGCTATTCTGTGCATTCCTAAGCTTTCCCAATAAAAAGTATAAGAACTACTTAACGTTACCCAAATAAAACACCATGAAATGTGAACGTTTATAAATTTCTTAACATAATTCTCTTTTTGAGAAATACTATTACTATTATTATTTCTACATACTCTGAGATGGGCACGACGTCCAATCCTCTCACCAAACATCGAAACAATTCCAAGAAGTATCTGTCGTTGTAATTGTCATGAAATTCATTGAATTAGGGATTCAAAATTAAATTTTGTGCCTTTGTATATCCTTAGCACGATTTGACACCTGTTTTTCAAAATTATATCTTTCTATAATTACGTTACAGACTATAGCGTCTGTACAGCTCTGGTGGACAGGGTTTAACTAGGAACGATGGGTCTGCAATGCCTGTAGAATGTACTTTCCTTTTCACTTTCTACTTTCCTGAATATGTAAAATACCAGGGCATACCTATACTGTTAATCACAGAGAGAGACCCTCATTAGTCATTGAAAAAAGGTATTCATCAATTATAAACGGAGCGTGGGAAAACTAAATCTTTTTCATCCGAGGTAATTCCTGTACTATGATTCTGTACGTGTAATCTTAAGCAAAAGCTCGTAAAATTCATACATTGACGCACGCTTGTTGAACGGTGAATGCAGTACAGGTGAGTTACGCGACTTGAAACGCCTGAAGGAATTCATAGTGGAATTGAAGCAGCCGGCGGGCCCACGGCGGCGAGTCGTGCTGCTTGAGCCGCTAAGCAGCGTCGACCCGTCGCTGATGTGCCGGAATAAAATTCACTAATTTACGAGACTCTTTGCTAATTTCCGAGTCTCGCTCGGAGCGGCGACGGTGCGTGTAGGACGGAAAAAGCGTGGTATTAGCTCACTATAGTTCCTTTTTGAAAGCCTCCCAATAAGCAGACTTAATAGCGAGGTCTCACCACGATAGATGAAGCCATCTTTCTAGCGAGTATTCGCGTTTTCCGCTGAAGCGCCACTCAAAAATTGGCTGCGCTTGTCTGTCTCGAGAAACGTCGGCCGCCACAACCCTGCTCGGCCGAGCTCGCAGCGACCGGATCTCCGTGCTAATTATGCCGAGGTTGTCTGCAGTAACATTTGTAGCACTCGTCGTCGCGAGTTCTTTCTTAAAACTTACGACTCTCGTGTTACCTTTGAGATGCACCCCTGAAAACTGTCCGATTGATGAGAGCCAAGCAGTCCAATATGCTTTGCTTTAATCGTTGAAGATCAACAATAAAAGATAAGGTAAAAGATACAAACTAGAGTATAAAATGAACTGCTGTTAAAGCTTTCTTCTTGTTGATCTGTAAGACCTAAATGAACTCCTACGAATACCTTATCCTGCAGCATTGCTTATACTTTTGCAGTCCTGTTAACAAACAAAAACCAAACAGACATATGAAATATTCCCAGTTCAACCTAATGACACCTTATTTCAAAATGATAACACACAATTACAATTATCATATTCTACGATTACGATAGCACCGTCAGTGCCATTCCAACATGAAGATGTCCAATTGAGCCAGCAGTGGCTGCGTCAACGCAGTTCCAACGCTTCTAACAGTTGTCCAACTTTGTGCCCACATCGAATCAACAGTATAGTTTCTACTGTGTTGACAATTCACATGAGGGAGATCTTATTGAATGATGTTGATTTTAGTTGAAGTTGATAACGAAGAGCTGCTGCTGAATCGTTACAGAGCGTCCACCTTTGAAACTCTGTTCCTTTTTCAGATAATTCCGAGTATGATATGGTGTCTAGAACCAAGATGCAATACCCGTATCTCATAATCATTTCAATTTCAGCTGATTGAGAATTTTCCTGATGCAGAACCGTGAATTCGACGCACTCACAATCTTAGGCTCCTCTATCAGCGACAACGGTCGTATCGCGGTGACAATGTGAAATCAGTGCTTTTGATACTTTCATATCTCTCACATGTTGTTGTTTCGATTGCATTTTGTGGATGGTACGTGTTACTCGATTTTATGCATTGGTTTATGATGGTTGGAAAATTCGTTTCGCGCATATTTATCGAACTATGGCGACGTAGGTGATGTTTTAGCAAACCTTACAAAATTTCACTGAATTCTACAACTACATCGTAATTCAACGGGAGATAAGCATCCGTTCTTAAAAATTACCCGAAAAATTTACGAAAATTCCACGTATCAATTTACCCTATCCCTTTGATGATCTTTTGTTGATGTCATCTTTTGGTTGAATTCGTCAGCCACACGACACCAAACTTGTGAGACCGTCTTATTCTTCATCAGACATCGCAGCAAGCAAGAGCCCCACTTGATCACTCAGTCCACAAGCTGACTCCAAGTGCACGCTTTCCTTGGCCTCGTCATTATGATCAATATAATTATCCAACTACCCCGAAGACAATTTATCACTCACAATATTAGAGACTTTCAGGCGCCGTACGAGACACCGTTTGCAGCCATCAAGAAGTAATATTTATGGACCATGACCACCGCTCGCAGCCCGGCCAGAGAGTCTCAGCTGAAACGTTCACTCGTTTTCTGAGCGAAAAAAACGCTAAATTGGTTTCAAATTTGAGAATTTTCTCTTGTGGTCGTACTCGGAAAAATTCGATGTTTTTCCGACGAAACGTTGACGTTGTTTACGATTTCCTGCAACTTTTTGAGCAGCTGCGCGTGCTGCCGTGGAACGAATTGAGTCTGAGTGGCACAGTGCTGAGCTGAGCTCTTCATGGAAACCTTCATGGGACTCTCAATATCCCGAGAACACCATTCACGCCTCGCGATGTTCCTTTCCGCCGTAAATGAACAACAGATACGATTGGCGCGAACATATACACACGGCACTTTTTTCTTTCTAGAGGCGCGCACGTCCAAGCAGCAAGGAAGACACTCTGGTTACAGCCTTCACTTTTATTTATATCGCACTCAGCGTATCAATTACAGATCACTTTCACCCGTCACTGCTGGCGAAGAGGACGAGCGATTAAGTCATGAAAAGTGCGTCTGTGTGATCATAATTTGTAATTAGCAGCCGCTACTGACGACAGCTAAATTGCGTCCCCTGCTAGCGCTGCAAGCCGACGACTCGGGCTGTGCTAGTGCTGGTGCTAGTTCTGGTGTTGGTGCTAGTTCTGGTGTTGGTGCTAGTCTTGGTGCCTGTGCTAGTCCATGTGTTGCTAGTTCTGGTGCTGCTACTTGTGATAGTGCTGGTGCTAGTACTGGTACTGGTGCTTGTACTGGTGCTAGTACTGGTACTGGTACTATTACTGGTACTGGTGCTAGTACTGGTACTGGTAATAGAACTGTGCTAATGCAGGTACCGGCGCTTAAGAGTACCACTGCTAATTTAACATAACTTTCCAATTTTTTTGGAACGCAGCATTTTGGAACGCAGCATTTCGCAGCATTTATTCTAGATCACATATGCCATAACCGACAAAAACCCTTTACAATACGAATACTGCATGAAATACAATAACGTGCCTAGATGTTATTGTACATAGCCCAAGACTGCCGATGATCCCGCGTAGGTGTTCCCAATAACTTGACCCGAGAGATCGGGCGCTTGGTGTTCGCGTTCAAGTATGCTGGAATACGCGCCAATGCGTGTGACGGGTGACCGTTGCGCTTCCAAGCGCCGCCGTGTTGTGGGCTCTTGTACACCATCCTGCACAGGTGGGAGTTGTACTACACGGCTCAGACCTCCCACTTCATGTTACGTAGACGAGCTATGCAATGCACAGCGCTGTAGATGCTTTTGTAATGTTTTTAGCTGTATGAGTTTTATAGTGAAAGTAATTATTAAGGCTATGAGAAACATCTTGTTTCCATAAAAA
>VOMN01129436.1:0-30238 GCA_014899125.1 Orchestia grillus | reverse complement strand
GAACAAGGTACGCGTAGGAATTGATATTTTCCATTCCTTTCCGACCCGTATTCATCACGCATACCCCGAATTTATTTATTGTACCAACTGAGCTCCCAGCAATGAGGAGCCGCAGCGAAACATTCGTTCTCCCCTTGTTCCTCCTTCAATTAAGAGGGAATTGACTTCGAACACGGAAATATCCCTGAAACTTTCGTCCATTTTTCTTTGAATTTCGCTCCGCAAAAATCCTTTCTCTTGTCTCCCCAACTAAATACAGTTTCATTTTATTCCCACGCGTCTTTAATGTTCGTGTACGCCGAGAAAACTGGCGCGTTTTTGTCGCTTTTTCCACTCAACCGTGGGCATTTGTTGCCAAGTTTTTTTGGGAGAACTTGCCGGTTTATTCTTTTCTGGCGTTTATTAAGTGTGACATGAAGCACTTAGTCGACCTACAAGCTTGATTGGTTCTCCCTCAGTGCGCCGACGAAAAAGTGGTCGTTGTTTTGAAACGTGCGAGAACTATAAAGCAGTCTGTGAGTTTATAGTGTTTTTTGCGACTGTAGAAGGACTGTAGGGTGACCAGTTCTCATACTTTTAAGAGAAAAGGGTGAGAAAGGACGGGGAGTGATCGTTCTGAGTTCCTCATATTAAAATAAACCTTTTCCCCCTCATGAAGCGTTTGTACGAGCATCGTTTATTGTCAAAAAGGCTAAGGTAATTAATTCTGTGCTGTTTGTATACCTGGGCATTTAGATGAATAATGAATTTTGGCTTAGTAGAAAAGGATGACAAATTTTTTTCTTCTCTGTTTTTTTCAAAATCTATTTTAAACGTCGTTAACAATATTGTGGTGAAGCAAATTTTTATATAAGATATGGCAAATTTATTTAAAAAGTTAATAAAAAGTAAAGAAATTTTTCATATCCTGTATTTTACTCATGCCAAGCAATACATCCCTCGTAAACTATTCAATATCTATCATCATTTTCCTCGTGCTGGAGTGTAAAAAATTGAGTCAACGTGAACCTATATTTAATGTCAAAAGAAAACTACGTTAACGAACAGTATTATCAGCAAAGGTTTTAGAGTATGTATTCTTTATATACGCTTATACCGTGCCAACTATATCTCTCTTTTATCAATATACCTGTGGCCATTTGCAACATTAGTCGTATACCTATGTCTCAGAGAAATACTCCGGACGCTCGATGGAGAAAAGTTCATTCAAAATGCATTGCTTGATAGAGAAAGATTCATCCAAAACCAAATGCTGGATTGAGAAAAGGTCAATCATAATTCAGTGCTGGATTGAAAAAGTTTGTTTTGCGTAAAAGCTTCATTTAATATGTTTTTTCTAAAGAAATGGTAGGCATCAATTTTTATCTAACGACTCTATTTACTCTTAGTAATTTCAATCGAGTAGTATAGTAGTGGTAGTAGTAGTAGTAGTAGTAGTAGTANTAGTGTAGTAGTAGTAGTAGTAGTAGTAGTAGTAGTAGTAGTAGTAAAAGTAGCAACAGTTAGAACTAGTAGTACTTGTAGTAACGATTTTCTAGCAGTTCGTTTGCTTGGACTCGTTCCCCGTCTAATTTCACGTACGAACTCAAAAATATTATACAACATTTTCGATGCAGGGGATCCACTTTAACGCTGAAGGTGTCAAAACCAAGCCTGAGTGGCGGACTCTTCTAAGGGGCTACCGAACCCTGACCACCGACGCAGCCAAGGCTGTTAACTTAAGATTTAGTTTCTTGCGCAGCCGCCGCGCAGGCTACCCGCAGAGGCGTCGCTTCCTGTGAAAACGAACGCCGTTCGCTGCCTCTGGACCCAACCTTCACTTTTAAAGCCTATTATCTTTTGGAATATTGCACTCGAATTTCCTTTGCATCTAACTTTTTAGTTTTAAATCATATTTTCCTTTGAGATATTGTTCTCCAATTTCCTTGGACTCTAACCGTTCACTTTTGAGGTCTATTTTCTTTTGAAATATCGTGTCAAAATTTCCTTTGTATCTAACTTTTTATTTTTAAATCATATTTTCTTTTGAAATATTGCTCTCCAATTTCCTTTGACTCTAACCTTCCACTTTTAAGGTATATTTTCTTTTGAAATATTATACTAGAATTTCCTCTGCATCTTGCCTGCCACTTTAAAGGCATGTCTTCTTATGGAATGTTTCACCCGAATTTGCACATTAACTGGGATTTTGTGAGAGGAGTTTTACTTTCTTCAACGTGAGAGCATTTTTACTTTCTTCACTTGCAATCAAAATGAAAACAGTCTAATCTTACGTCGTGCACTTTGACCGAATACCAATAAAGCTTTTTTAAATGAGAACGAAAATTGGGTTTTAGCGATGGAGCTTCGCGTTACCACGAAGACTGAAAAAAATATACGTGAGTGAAAGACTGGAAATGTAGCGATCAAACTTTACGCTCATTGGTCGAAAATGTACTGCGGGAGCGAGAAGACTGAAAGAAGTTTTATATTACTTGTAATTCACAGTCCCCCTACAACATAAATAACGGCGCCAATGAGTGTAGAAACAATGATTTCAATGATTTATTGAAAGAAGTGTTGACAATTTTTTATATTGGTTCCCCTCCACTACGCGAACTAAACACCCATGCATGAAAAGATAATATAACTTACTGAAGAATAAGAGGACTCACAGTTCTCTCGTTTAGCGTATGCTTGTACAGAGAAAAAGCTTAATAAAGTTTTATTGACTGTTCAAACATAAGAAATGGCACTTAGATGAAACGAACTTGTATTAGTTTCCCTTCGACGTGTCGTGTGAGGAAAGTGTCGTGTGAGAGGGAAGTGTCGTGTGAGGAAGTGTCGTGTGAGGGAAGTGTCGNGTCGTGTGAGGAAAGTGTCGTGCGTTGAAATTGGTCCCAGCGGCCGTACAATGCCTGCAGCTTCCTAATGTCCATTGACACAAGAGCTTGGCCAACAACTCGTTAACAATTTCAGCTTCCGTTCTCACTCTAATGAGCCTTTTTCTGCTCTGGTCCCCAAAGGTAAATATGTGGTGGGGCTCGGCACGTCCAGCGTAGTGCAGCGAACATTAAAATGCAGCGCAAATCTACGAGAATTTTGTGCAAAAATTGTTGTCGCTTACCAACGCGTCGTCAATTTCCCGTGAAATGTGCAGCTTATCTTGAACGAAACACGGGAAAAGATAAGAATATTGAACGAGCGAAACAATTGGAAGAACGTTGCAATCGATCGAATAAAACAATCGAACTTACGAAGAAGATATCGTTTTTAGGAATGAAACAATCGAACTTATGAGTGAAACCGTGGAATTTTCAAGCGAAACGATGAAAATATCGTACTCAACAATTTAATGTACGAATGAAACAACTGAAGTTCCTAACGAAACCATCGACCTAAAGAAAAAATCAATTGAACTCCCAAAACAATCTGACGAATGAAGCAATCGCGCAATCCACTGAAATCAAAGGTTCAGTCAATCACTGAATGAGGCAACCGAACGATCAGGGCGACCTCCGTCCTATGCACACTACTGTGCGGCACTACCATGCAGCACTACTACCATGAAGCACTACTAACATGCAGCACTACTACTATGCAGCACTACTATGCAGTAATTCTATGCAGCACTACTACCATGCAGCACTACCATGCAGCAATAATATGAAACACTACCATGCAGTACTACTACCATGCAGCACTACCATGCAGCACTACTATGCAGCACTACTATGCAGCACTACTACCATGCAGCACTACTATGCAGCACTACCGTGCAGCACTACTATGCAGCACTACTATGCAGCACTACCATGCAGCACTACTATGCAGTGTTCAGCAACCTTTACAGTTCCTGCGAGCGTCCCTGATGAGCTGCGGCCTGATATTCCAAGAAACTTTCAAGCATTATCAAGACTCGTACGCTAGAACAACATAATCTTGTCAAGAAATTCATGATGCAATTTGCCAGAGAAATTATTGACTGGAAACCAGAGTAGTCGGTCACATGAGTGTCAAATTTTGCAGTATGTTGAATTTCGAGAAAGTTTTGCATCGAGTTTTGCTTTGATAACTTTGAATTCATTCTACGTTGAATATTTAGAACAATGCTTCAAAGCCTGCTGCAGTTCTATTTCTGAGTTTTGCCGGTGAACGTCACCGCTCTTAACAAACCAAACGTGGTTGCGGCAATATATCAACTCTGTTCGTCAGGTATTCTCTTTTTCAATCATTCTTTGACCGGATGAAGCCTTCTACATCTTTAGACCGGAGGGCAAGTCTGCAACTGATCCTGAAAGTTTTACGAAGCATCTTCTAGCGCGTGGTAAAATCTTTCTTTGTTCAGGGTACGAAGAAATGTTTGTGAAATACGGCGTATGAACTCCCTAGACTTGAAGCAAAAAGCTCCTCTTAAGACTCTCAGCAATAAACTTACATACAATCAGATCGTGGAAAAGATCGAGTCAGGTTTTTATGGATTACTATTCGTTTGATGATTATTCCTTGTAAGTTTCGTAACTTTAAATTTTTCGTTCAGTGTATCTTATACACTGTAATGTGTGCTGTTCCTTGCGACCATTTTCACTCTTCAATTTGCCTTTACGACTTTTTTCTGACGTTCTCATTTTATTTTCCAGAATCCCACTTCCAATTATTCTAATAGTTTAAAGTGATAAATTGAAAAATCAAAGTGGACTTGCTGTTTTTATGTTAATTAAAGTTTAGATTAAAAGGAACCAGTTGTTGACCAAAAAATAAAGAGTAGAGTGTGCAGAATTACTTCTGGGCCCTTGCACGAATTTCATCGCTCAAAAATAGTTACGTTCGTTTGGAAGATAAACTGCACAAAGATATCATACACCGACGGAAGAAAAAATCTTCAATGCTGGATACTGCAAGACCTTCCTGAAATCGATCTCAGACTCGCGAGATGTTTGTCTTCGTCAAACTTGTTTGTCGACATCTGCAATCCGTCAAGACTTTTCATATCAGGAAATAAATCTTGACCAGGTGTTGCACGCAGCGCTGCAGCCTCTCCAGCAACTTGGAAATGCATTCCGTGCAACATAAAAAGCCAGCTCGATGCAGTCAGCTCGGCGGCATGCGTCTAGTAAAGCTCTTTCATCGGAGACTGGGAAATTCTTTTTCAAGATCAACGGTGTAAATGAATGTGAGTAAGGCTCAGTGATGTGCTTTATAGAAGTGGCTGTGCGAGGTGCTTCATGTGTTCTTTTTCACAGCTTTTCTTGCTTTTTCTACCGGTAGAAACTTAATGCCTTTAAAGGTCATGTTCTGATTGCAAATCCTAGTGACATGCTGCACTCCTTTCACGAGCTTCAAATTTACAAAACTCTACGTGGAAGTGAAAATTTCTTCGAGATCAGGTGTACATCATAGAATTAAAGCTAGTAAAAGGCAGTAGCATGAGTTAGTTTTTTTTGTGGTAATTTTGTTTTTTCAACGATCCATTAGAAGTATTTAGAGTTTTTTATGCCGTCAGTCATATTGATCATAAGACGTAATATTTTTTAAAATTGTTATCGTTTTCTATTTTATGCTTGTATTCCCGCGTATTTTCGCTTTCCATTGGTAATCTTTCCACATCTTTAATTTAGAAGAATGGATGCTATTCATGTAGCCTTACGAAATCAAAACTCTTTTCACGACGCAAATAAAGCGTGAGATTTCGAACAGAAGTTTAACTCTCGTTCGAATGTATCTTCAGTAAAAATCAAGAATCACTGATCTACATTAAAATTATGAAACGTTCAACTTTACACACAATTCACGCTGCAGTTCAATTTCAATGTAAAGGGTTGAAAAACAGAAAATAGAAGAGAGTTTCGAACTTTAATCAACGACAAAATTTTTGAACAGTTTTGAGAGTTCATAAAATTGCATGATACTCGACGTAAAGAGTGCCCATCTTAGTTTACATACCCCGAGTGAACTGAATTTCTTAGTTTACATACCCCAAAGTGAAACTGAATTTCTTAATTTACATACGCCAAGAGAAACTGAACTTCTTAGTCTACATACCCCAAGTGAAACTAAATTTATTAGTTTACATACCCCAAGTGAAACTGAATTCATTATTGTCCATACCTTAAATGAACTGAATTTCTTAGTTTACATACCCCAAGTGAACTCAATTTATTATTTTACATACCCCAAGTAAAATTGAATTTATTAGTTTACGTACCCCGAGTGAACTGAATTCATTAGTTTACACACCCTAGGTAAACTGAATTTATTAGTTTGCATACTCCGATTGAACTGAATTTATTAGTTTGCATGCCCCAAGTGAAACTGAAATTGAAGTCAATGAAAATCAGTGTTTAAAACATCACTTTTCATTTCAACAATTTTAGGTGACCAATTCGCGAAATAGTCAGGTCTCATTGATGCCTTTCCAGGGGACACAACAATATTCATTTAGTCTCAATTGACTTTCATCGCAGGCAATACAGCGCCGCTCAAATGCAGGCGGCAGAATCGAGAGCCGAATTCACATCGAGATTGAGCTGCACTTTGAACATATTAGAAGGGTTACTGAGTTCGCATTAATCGGAAATTATGACGGAGTAAAAGAATGGTCTCATTGGAGAAAATATTATTTTGAAATTGACAGAAGCATTAGTTTTATTTCCCAGGTCTTATTTATTATTTTATTCCATTTTTTCAACGATACCTCGACTAATACCTCATTTTGTGTTGTGGTTGTGACATTCTGCCGTGTACTTGATTAAAGACATCTGGAATAGTCATAGAGAATACTTAAGTTAAATTGTTTAGGACCATTGCTTTACTCAGAAATTCTGGAAAAAATTTTCTCTTGATTATTTATTCCTCCGAGGACGAATATACGAATACGGTGGAACAAAATTACCTGAAATTTGTTGATTTCATAAAAGTAAATGTAAATAAAAAATGAACACAGTAATACTTATTCTGTAAAAACGTAGAGATGTATATTTCAATGTTGTTTTACAGGTTAATTACACTCTTGATAACTCTTTTTTTATATCGCTTTATTAAACGAAAGAATCTATCCCATCATTAAGCCGTACCCTGGAATTTCCTGTACAGTGGCAACCATGCAGGATAACAGCCGCGCTGGTACAAATTACGAACGGGAAAAAAAATAAATTACTAATTTCATTTCTGAAAAGTAACTGTAATTTGAGTATTAAGCTTTCAAAATGTTTGCATGGTTGTTTATGCTGGAACACGATGATTTGCAATCAAAGCAAGACTTCAAGTTGCAGTTTTCGATCATTCCTGGGCCGAAAAACTGAAACACTAATTTTATTTTTAGCCCATGCTAGGCCATATCTTACCGGAAGAAATCGAAATGGAAAATTCTCTATGACGTCTTCCCTTTCTGGCTCTAGCATAAGTTACCTATTATTTACTCTAGGCTCTTTATCTAGTACATAGACAAGCTACCACCCTAAACCAGGGGATCGAGGCACTGTTCTAAAAGGCAGCACCTAACGTTACTGTGCATTGTGCACACTGAATAACGCAATCTACTTGAGTAATATAAGCCAATACGTATATATTACCATCTCAAGTAACCTCAATAACATAATACGCCAAGTTTAAGTCTTCTTTGGCTGATATTTTTCCGTGTAACTTTTTTTTTTTTAGCCAAGACAGAATTAGATACGAGAAAATTTCCGTGGCAGTGATGCAGAATTGTACATTGTTTCGCGTGAGATTTACATGTATTTTATTATTTTTCTGGATTATTCTCAGAGCTTGGGAAATCACACGCTGGCCCTTTTCTCGACTTTCTGTGAAATAATGTAATTGAATATTATCGTATCTCATGAAATTCTCTTCGCTTACACAGCCTCGGCAATGCACAGCTCTTCTTTAACAGCGCGCTCAAGTTTCGAGGCTCGGAATTTTTATTTAATAAATGGCGAGTGTACCGTGGTATTGATTGAAAATTAGTTGCCTGACTGAACTAATGAATTATTCAAATGCAACTTCAGTAAATTCAGGAGTAGATAAGGCATTTCAATTTTTTTCGTTTTCTGTAAGAACAGTTCAAAGGATATCATGATCATTTAAACACTGTCGCTGTGCACGTTTTTCATAACAAATTGGAGTTTTATAAATGAGTAAAACAATTAGCTCATAGACTTTTCACTGAGTAATTTTCTCTCAAAGATACTAAAAAATATATGAAATACAGCATTTATGTTACTGTTTAAAAGGTGAGTTACGTAAGTGTTCTAAAGTCATTCAACAGGCGTAGAGAACGCATTCTGAAATTTTCATTTTTCTTGCTTAAGCTTTCTGATCACAAGAAATCAAACCATTTTCAAGGAAAATATACACGCAAAATATATTTACGACAATAAGCCTTAAAATTACTCGCAAAAAAATAGTGTCTATCTTTCACTGAGAAAGAGAACGAGGACGACAAATTTTTGCGCCGAGGTAACTCTCGAGTTTCCAGATTCATGGATGCAGAATACCCCGTTATTTAGTAGGCTGCTGGACAAGAATGAAATCAAATTTATTTTACTACGGGAAGCTTCAGGAAAAAATGAATCTCTTCCACGCACAAAAGCAGAGTTTGAATGAAATCAGGCGGAAAATATTAATGCTCAGAGAAATTCATACAAATGTAAAGATAAAGATCTCCCGTCGTAAATAAACGATTAACTTTCGATTTTTTTCGAAAACAATCCAAAAACAGCTCAACCGACAATGGCTTTTGTTTTCGGTGAGATCCTTTTGAATAACAGCAAGGCCATTTAAATCGCATCAGAGTTTTAAGATGCAGGAAAGTACTGGCCACAGCAGCGACCACGCGTAGGAAGAACCGATTTAAACCTCAATTATGCATTACCCTTGCGGGTTCGAAGCCCGACTTGTTCGAGCTAGATGCTTCACGCACTCCGCGAGTTGTGAAAGTTTGACACCCAATAGAATTAGGATGAAATATTTTTTAATCCAGTAAATTTTGTTTTATTTGATCTTTTTTGAGGGCTACCAGCAGTGAAGAACGTTCTGCTCGGCTGGAAGGAAGGAACTAGGCTTCGTTTGGCTTGGAATATTAATATAAATAGCCGAAAATGCGCTTGATCGCACATCGTGCCAACAGTTCATAGCTTAAAGCTTCCAGAAATAAATGCAAGGAGTTTAACCATTAATTGTTCTTGGTCGCTTATGTATAGAACAAGACTGGCTGTCATCTCTGGAATGCTTTTGAGCCGTTTCATTGGAGAGATTTTAGAAAATCCATTCCCAAAAAGTATCTATACGTAAATAAAGGGTAGCTATTAAATAAAACTTAAAAAACTAAATAAAACTTATGTCGTAGCTATTGACGAAAATATGTGCCCAAATCGAGAATGGTGAACTATGGACGCAGTGGAGGTATGTCTAATCAAGTATAACCCTTACAGCTCATGAGGCTCCTCCGACATGGCAGTTGTTGCACGCTAGAAGTGAAATTCAAACGGTAATTTTTAATTCTCATCAAAATCAAGGTATTCACTTAACTTCCCTTGATACCAACTGTCAGTTACTCTGTGCTTAAAAACTCCTCATTTTCAAGCTTTTTATGAAAACAAAAAATTCCTAGGGGAGCAATTTCTGTCAATGATTTATTAATAAAATAAATTTCCTTATATGATACTGCTGATAATAATCATGAGTTATTTCCCTGAAACGCCGCTCGTGTCCGACACACGGAGCGTTCACGGGGTGCTGTACAATTCATTTACGAGCGCAAGGAAGCGTTGATGACGATAGTTAAATTTTGGCTTCAAGACAATATCACGCAAGGAGCACACTCCCTCATGGTGCAAACACCTCCTACAGCCTATCAACGATGGCCGGCAAGCCTGGGATAAACTGTCCTAATGGTCCCCTTAATTCCTCTTCAGTAAACACACGCAGACCTGCTCCAACACGCTCACAGATTTGGTGTCTGTGCCTTGACAACGCAACGACGGAGCTTCCGCCGAACACAGCCCTACGTAAGTATCGATTTGAGGTGTTAACGGGGAGTTATTTTGAGCAGTCGAGCTCATGTGGACATTTCATTCTACAGAGGTGCTACTTTGTACCTGTGGGGTGTACGTTGACTCCAAATGACATCTTTAATTATTTCAATTTGAAAATCGAGACTCAAATTTATTAAGACGAGCGTCGCAACGTTCGTTCATAAGAACGTGGGTAGACGTTCCATGGTTGGAGTGTGTGAATGGTTAAGAGAATTTTAGTTCAGGGTTAAAGTGAGTCTCTGGGAGGCAAGTAACAACAACACCTCACAGCGACTCGTTACGTGACTGAACCACGGCAATTTGCCCAATAATTGTCCTACGCCCGGTGAGCCTTTTGACGCCGGTTTTATTTTCTACAGAGAACTACATTTTTTGCGAAGTCAGTCCGGCTCATGTGGTGTTGAATCTGGCTCTCTATGTGCGTCCGCGAATTGAAGGAGACGGCATGAATTCTGGAACAAAACACAATTTTTTATTGTATTCCACCACCGCTTCTCGAAATACAGGGTTAAAATTAACAAAATCCTGATTCTGTTACTTAGATAAAGGGGAGTAACACGTGTTACACATATTTCTTAACTTTTAACGTGCCCGGGATACCGCAATCTTCCTTAACTTGAAGATTTGAAACTTATTATGTTCAATCATTGACATATTGCATTTGACTTTCTGAAATTTCTCAGTGGAAAAAAGTTAATTTAAATAATTGCAACGTTCATCACTTAATTTAGAACACCAGCGCTCGTGACAAATACTGAGCATCGTTATGAACAAAAAGAGGCTAAAAGAATGTATTCAAGATCGCTAACTACCGAAAACATTCAGCTAGAAATGTGACCAAATATATTTCTTGCCTCGGACCCTATGTTGACGACCAAATCAGAAGTCATATTGTAATTCATTGTGTTGGATTTAATGAAGACGATAAATAGTATGAATAAAAATGGTATAAATTAGGTAGGGAAAATTATAATGGAAGACTGTAATGAGCGAAGGTTTTTTAATCATTTTCTCAGCCACTGCCTAAAGGTCTAAATCATAAACGCACTCCTTTAATATATTTCCGTGAGAAAGTTTGCTTATTGAGTGCAGTTGGACTAGTAGGGTTGTGACGATATCGTATACGCTTTTTAAAGATTGGATTTTAAGCTGAATTGCTTCAGGAGAAACTGAGGTATGATGCCCCTTTTGTTTCATCAGTGTGTATATCACGCCGATTGAGGTTGTCCGGTTTCATGTTGAAAAGATTAATTGAGTTGTCAGCAATGATGTATGCGAAGGACAACAATAACAACAAAAAATAAAATCTTGGAACTTCATATATTTTAAATCATTTCTACAGCTTAAACAATACTATCAGAAGGTGATCAAATTGAAAAATCCTCACTTATTGTTTTTAATGTCTCTAGCTTTATGAATGCAATTAATATGGTAGAAAATAAAAATCAGTGTTTTTGAAGAAAGTATACTTTCTCAGTGACTATAATTATTTATATTGTTGGTAGTATAATATATGTTTTCACGTAATCATTTTTGTTAAAATCCCTAAAGTTCAGTAATCTACTACTACCACCAGTAGTCCTAAAAAAGAAAAACGCTTCAGCCTAATGAAGTCTCTAAATTATCGACCTTAAAGATTGGAAAGCTAATTGTTTTAGTTTATTACTTTCTGACCTTAGCATCACGGTAATAAATTTTAATCACTTTGAATTTCAAAGACTTCATGAGCCATAATCTTCGTCAAAGGTATGGTACACAATACGGAGCACAATGTACGTAAGTCTGTAGCGTGTTGTTAAACATCGCCGGGTGACGATATAAATCCATAATACAATGTTAGACTTCGTCTGGGCAACAATTTAAATCGGTAACGTGTCGTAATGTAAATTCCTTGATGAGGTGCTAGATCTCGTCGGGGAAAACAAACAGCGAAATGCAGCCGATGGATTTCAGATTCACACAGTCAATCAGAGACGTCGTTAGGAGACACAATGTAAATCCCTGACGACGCGTTGGACATCGTCCCAGTGACAATGTAAATCCTTGACGACTCGTTGGACATCGTCCCAGTGACAATGTAAATCCTTGACGACGCGTTGGACATCGTCCCAGTGACAATGTAAATCCTTGACGATGCGTTGGACATCGTCCCAGTGACAATGCAAATCCGTGACGTGTTGTTGGGTCTAGAAACAGCAACTGCTTTGAGAGCTTCGACCGCGTAAGATTCCTTTGAACTTTTTCGTAAATATCCATGAAAAAGTGGGCAAAAAGTTGAGTCCCTGCCGGAAGTTGGTGGCTGTTCGCGACGAGTTATGAAAATCGCCCCTACAAAGAACTCACAAGATATGCACTCGAAGAGAGAAGGGAAAATCTCCTCCTATGTCACTCAAAAATCTCCCTCGCAACGAAGGCTTCTCGTTTGCGGCTCAGGTCTTCCCTTTAAAACTTGACTGCACTTTTTATTCGTCAAATTTGAAAGGGATACTTTTGCTCAACTTTTGTGGAGTGCAAGATGAGTAGCAAAAAAATCATGCGCTTTGCTCTTGAGCATTTTTCGATGAGAGAAAAAAACATTAAAATTTTTAGAAAGGCGTGAAGCTGAAAAATGGATTGGTCGCAACCATGTTGTGCAGATATGCATTTTCGTCTCGATACAGGCAACCATCTCAGGGTTTCCTCCCTATTCTGTACTTTGGAATTCTTTCTTCAGTAAAAGTTAGGGGGAAATTATTGAGACTAATACCCCAAGCTATCCTCAATCAAAATCTGTGCTGTTAGCTTAATTCCCGCCACAAATTGAAAAACCGACATGTATAGATAATATAGAATAATTTTTCGGGGTTCTAGAAAAGAAACACATTTTCATGAAAATTAAATGCACTCATCACCACAGTTAGCAAAACCGACTGCTGTTAAAAAAATCATAAATTAATACCTCTGATAATAATAATAATAATAATATCCACACCTCGATTCCATTGAACTTGAAGTATAAAGAATTAACCAGTTCCAAATAAAATTGTTTTACCCTCACATTGAAGATGATATAATCAACCCACATATCTGCCAGTACTTTCTGCGGTACGGAGATCGCTGTAAACGCCATAATTTCGACTCTGGAAATTGACGGGCTCCATAAAGTTACCTTCCGCAATAAAATGAAGCATTCTGCTGTCGCTAATTGGTCCAAGGTAATGACCTCGAATTCACTGTTTTCATCACCAACCATTGCTTAGTCCACAGTTACGCGCCGACGGTCGTTAGACCTTCCACGCCCAGCTCGACTCGCCCGAAGATCATTTTTCTTTGGAACAGGATTCGTCTTTTACTCATATGACAGTAATGGATACATTGCAAGATGGTGTATGCAATTAAGGCTGCAATTTGCGACCAAGCTGGGCGAAAGTTCTCTTTTTGAAAGCATTCCTAATTAGGGCCCACAGCTGGGAAAATCTTCCCATGTGATGTAATTAGAGAGCTAGGGATTTGATCAACCCGAGTTCGGGCTCGAAAATTCGTTCTTTTCTTACAGCTCAGCCTCGTTACGAATAGATGAGCGACACCAAATTTACGGGCATTTAGAAAAAACCTTGCGGGCTAAAACTGACCACTGCCATAAAATTTATGACAGTAATTAAACGTTCCCCATCAAGGCAGGCATGAACTTTTAATGCTTATCTAAATTCAAGTTTTGGATTTTGCAGATAGATTTTTGTCCCTCCCGAATAGTCTGGTTTCGTGCACCAAGAAATATTTTTATTGCGAAAGGCTTCCCTTGCACAAGAGAGCTCCAGCGGTGTATTTTTTAGAAAACTACCCAAGAAAATGGCTGTGCATTTCGAAATTGTGCAAGGATTCTCGAGTGTTTTTAAATCGCTCGAGACAGTAACTGACCTGAACCTTTTAAAAATTGAATTTTTCATCTATTTTGGAAAACATGAGAAGTTGAATTCAAGGCAAATAAATTTAACGCTAAAAATTTGTTTGATATTCGCCTATAACAAAGCGAGGGCCACCTTGGGATATTCGAGCCTCAAGAAAATGAAGTGACTGTGGCTGAAGCTCACTTTCATAATTATATTTGTATAAATAGGTTCTATTTGACCGATGATTCTCAAGACACTTTGGAGCAAGCCAAACTTAGCGTCAACTTATAAGTTACGACTGAAATAGAAACATGACAAACACTATTTTCGAACGCATCAAACTCTAATTTTCTCACGTATTCAATTTTGAACTATGATTGCAGCGATTCTTTGAAGGGCCAATGCAAAATCTTCATATATAGTGAGCAATTTCTCCTCGATGCATTTTCGTTTGAAAAAATGTATTTTAGTTTGGCCGGAAAAAATGTGTTGCCATATCTCTCTTGAGAGCAGAGAGCAATGGCTAGTAGTTCGAGTGACGATGTCATTTCGACAGAGACAAAACGCGATATATTTTAAACGCTGTATTTTGCAGCAGAACGTAAACTCTGAAGTTGAACCAGAGATCGAGCAAGCATTTTACCAACAAAGTTAAAGCCTTAAATTAAATTAAAATAATTAAAGATACGGTTTTTCATGACCTAATCCAGGGGTCGAATTTTGTCTCTAAAGTAATCATGAGCTTGAAGTTCAAACGTGTATGAATGAAAAAAGTAATTTTATCCGAATTAGGAAAAAATTGCATAGGTTTCCTTGAATAAACGCTGCCAAGCAGGTTTCTTATGCGTCTACTGGGATGTGATAGAAACCAAGAACATTTGCATCACAATCCTAAGCAACTCAAACAACGCGATGTGTAAGTTTGCTATGCAATGCAAACTAACCCGTGAACTGGAATATCGAACCCTTGTCTATGTAATCCATGAAAAATTTCCAAAAAGTCAACCTAAATGCACACAAAAGCCCCACCTAAATGCACACAAAAAATCCCACCTACATGCATACAAAAAATCCTGATTAGGCCCATAAAATATCCTGCCTAAGCGGACACAAAAATCCCCCCTAAATGCACACAAACAACTCCGCTTAAATGCACACAAAAACCAACTTAAATGCACACAAAAAACCCCACCTCAATGCACACAAAAGCCCACCTCAATGCACACAGAAAAACCCACCTCAATGCACACAAAAACCCACCTCAATGCACACAGAAAAACCCACCTCAATGCACACAAAAAACCCACCTCAATGCACACAGAAACCCACCTCAATGCACACAAAAAAAAACACCTCAATGCACACAAAAACCCACCCAATGCACGCAGAAAATCCCACCTCAATGCCCAGACGCGCCTTTCGATGAAACACTGAGATAAAATCCTGCAGAATTCTGCTTCCTCAAATACAGTCGAGTACACTGACAACGAAATGTGTCCTCGACAAAACCAGGAATCAGGAATATAAACACTCAAAATGATGAACAATAGCACGCAAAAGGATGAACGATAACACACAAAAGGATGAACGATAACACACAAAATGATGAGCAATAACACAAAAGTAGTACCAATAACACTCAAAAAGGTTATAACAACGCACAATGTGATGAACAATAACACTCAATAAAATGAGCAATAACACACAAAAGGCAACAATAACACACAAAACAACGACAATGACACACGAAAGGTAAAAATAACCCCCTCATAAGGCAACAATAACACACAAAAAGGCGACAATAACACACAAAAGTTAAGAATAACACGCAAAAGGCGACAATAATACACAAAATGAGGAGCAATAACACACAAAAAGGCAACAATAATACACAGAATGATGAGCAACAACACCCAAAAAGGCGACAATAACACCCGAATGATGAGCAATAACTCACAAAAGGGCGACAACAACACACAAAATGATGAGCAATAACACATATAAAGGCGACAATAACACCCAAAATGATGACCAATAACTCACAAAAGGGCGGCAACAACACACAAAATGATGAGCAATAACACGCACGCGGGGTCCAAGCGTGACAAAAAAGCACAACAAATCGCTGAAAATCCTCAAGCTTCCTTATTACGAGAAGTGCCGCGGCCGGTTGACGAGCGAGCTCTTCCCCTGATAAGAATAAGCGCGATGTTATTCGCAGAGCTCGAGATGCAACTTTAGAGGGTACGCCTACTCAAAAAGCACGGCCTCGGCTACTGTTAAACGACTTCGCTATTTGGTCAGAGGTCTATTTCTAGCTCTGAAAGCGTATCAGTGAACGGTAATGTCACGAATCCATTCCGGGGAAAAAATGTTCTCGTGATATATACCGAATTAGAATGGCTGGTAGAAATAAAATGGTAATGAATTGGCAGTTATAATATCATTTTTTTGCATAAAATTGGGTTAGTCACCTCGAACTTTCAGTTGTACATTACTGCTGAATCTTCATAATTTTGAAACAGTGACTCTTACTTTGTACCTTTGAAAACTGAACCTCCACAGCATAGAGCTTGTTTTAGGCAACGATCCATAAAAACCTGTATTTCATCAATGAATATTTATGTACCATAATTATCCAAAAATAATTTTAAACTAAACCTGAAGCCAAATAGTTCAACCCCTAATAATGTTTATTTCTGGAATAAAATTGTTTTAACCTGGTATTCAAAGGGATTAAAAAAATGTAACACCGGTGGCACGCACTGGCAGACGTCTGCCAACGTGGCAAATTCAAAAGCTACGTTACATTAGTGCAATGTATAAGCAAATAACTTTTTGCCTAAAAATTATTGAATTCCAAACAACAAAACAGTGGCTACATTTTTTGGGGCCCATCTATGATACTTCTCATCTCAGTACACCTTAGGGCCTGCATTTATGCGAAAATACATTTTTGTAATATGAACAAAAAATATATGCTATCTAAGGGTAATTCGTTTTCATACACTAATGTATTTCGCATCGTTATTTTCAATACGAAGAAATCATGTTACACATTATCCTATTTCTGTTGTGCTACATCATGCCTATTTCAAACTAACGCTTAATGAACTTCATGAATTTGTGCTCAAATTTGAATTCTTCGACGGCCATTGCTACCGTATGTGACAAACACCAACGGGTTTCCGGAATAAGTACCCATATCGAATGCATTTCAAATACGAATGTTGGGTAAATTAAATCCCTCTATTGTTCCACCCTACCGAATCTAATAGATAACTTCTACTTCTTATCTGCCTTTCAGAGATATGTGCTTGTTAATAACATAACATGATGCTATTTTTAGGTAACAGCACTTTTAGAAACCTGGACTCCCGTTTGTAATATCAATAAAAATATTCTTGAATTACCAACAGTGTTGCTACTGCGATGGTATTTGACATCATTAATAGAATTTTCAATTCATTTGTGGGTGGTTCTGAATTGTTGTTTTCATATATAGGTTACTCTCAAATCGTTTCCGTATTTTCGTTTTTTCACTACGTCACGAAACATTTTTGAAATTCAGGGCCTACTGATTTTAAAAAATAAATACAAATTTAACTTCTTGATTTACGTCAATTTCATTCGCCCACTTACAATTGCATCTCTTCAGCTTCTCTATGTTCACATTAGCCACATGTCCAAGACCTCGCGACGGCACTTATTTCCATAAAAAATTTAAATTTCAGTTGATTTTCAACTCCGGGCTTCATTTTTTGTTTCAGCGCTTAGACTAAGAACTCAGATTCCCTGCTACTAATGCAAAGATGTGGTCCGTGACTTTGCTATCTGTGACTTTAAGCGTTCAGATCTGGTGAGGTATAACGCGGCTTTGGGGTGCATAAAGTTCGTAATTTATCAGTTTAATAAGGCCGCAAATTAAGCCTAGTCTCAAATTATGGCCGGGTGAAGGGCATTGACCATGGCCACTTTGCTCACTCTCGTAACTACTAAGTTAAGAAAGACTTTTGAGAAATATAGCAAATAATTTTTATTTTCTACCGCTTACATAGCTGTGCCTCGAAGCGCTCGAGGCTCATGGAATTATTTCCGTAAAGCTCGCAGTCAATTTTTTTTAATCGCTTCTAGCTCTGAATTTCAGAAGCGACGGAATTTTATGATCATCTTGAAGATCTGTCACGGATGGATTATTACTCTTCCCTGCAAATTTGAAAATGTGCAATTCTACAAGAATTTTGGGTCAAGTGAAATCTTGTATACATTCAACAATATTTCACTAGAAAGCATTAAGAGTATTTCACACGTATGCACGTCAAATTACATCTACGTTTGTGTATGAATAAGTTTGAATTCATGTGCTTACAAATGTAAGTTTGTTTTCAAAGCCTGATGAAATACAGGTGATGGATGATAAATAACTTTAAATATTTTATATAAATCAATGTATAGTTGTTTTTCATCAATGTATACGTATTCTATGTGATGTCATGTTTTCTATATTTAAGTAATTGCTAAACTGCAAATATCATGTGAGTCTTTAATAAAGAATTTTTTTTAGAATATCTGAACAAAATATTTCAAAACCTTTGTCCCGGTGCTGACATTCCGAGTAAATCAACTTAATCGGAAGACACTTTCAAATACTTTTTTAATGCCACTACATTTATTGTCTTTCGCTTATAATATTATCAATCAGCGTCATTTAGTAGGGGGAAGGAGTTGACTCGTTCTAAAATATTCATCCGAAGTCGATAGGACTCGTTCCAATACGATGAGGTAACAAATGCCTTTTCAACTAACGAAGACCCTTTAAATCTCTTGCGAAATGAAAGATTTTATTTATTACAGTGCAGACAACTGCTGTCCATGACAGAACAACAGCGCTGTGTGCACGGGCTGTGGTGATGTAGGTTCTGGTGTATGAAAGCGAAAAATAAGTATTTCGTGAGAAGTGTGAATGATATGTATATTTAATTCACATATAAGTACCGAAAAATGAACAATTAACCTTTCATGTTCGGTAAGAGTTTAAAAAATCATTCCACAAATTGAGAGACGATAGGTAATCACAAGGGATTATAGCTAGATTTCCATAAGAAAAGAATGACTTCACAGATTCCAATTAAGAAGTCGCTATTAAAGCATAGGTGTGACTCCAGTACAGTGGAGTGCCTGCGTTGCTGTACGAAGCAAAATTAAAAGCGTAACTAAAGGAAACTAAAATGAATACATTTACCTATGGATGATGAAAATTCAAATACTTACGAAATAAATCAGACCAAAGTTACAGCAACCAGTATAAAATGTATGGAATACGAAAATTAAGGTACGTCACTGAAGAAGAACAAAGTTGACGTTCGTCACTAAAGAAGTCTAAAATTAATGAGCGTGACAGTTGGCGAACGAAATTAATATGCGTGAAAGTAGGAGACTAAAATTAATATGCGTAAATGAAGAAGACCGAAAATGCACAAATTCATGACTCAAAAATATGAAAAAAATAATGCTGAAGTTAATCGCTTGAGATTCTAAGAACGTATGAGTATTTAGGCAAAGCAAAAGGTAACGTATATATGGTCATTGTTTATCTGATTTTCAGCAAAAATTAATTTTCAACAAAAGGCATCCGAAATTGTGCGATTCTGTGGACGCTGTTGAAAGCGCCATAAAAATTATTTATTCTGCATTTTAAACGCTAAAAACAATTGCAGAAAACAATTTTCTGCATCAACTGATCATAAAGGAAAGTTAGTTCCTCTTTCAATATTTTTAGTAAATTCTCTTCGTGCTTTTGCTAAAATCAACTTATTTTAATCGACACAAATTCCTTAGTTTTTACACACTCATCATCTTTCTAAATCATGGTAACATTTTGGTTCAATACCTTATTGCCATATTTAAAACGCAAAAACCACAATTGAGCAGATGAAATGACTTTATAATAGCATTCACTTCAGCTTTCTCGTAACTAATGTTTCCTACTGTCCAAAGCGGATAAGACTCACATGCACAAAAAAGTTACTTCTCGGCTCTTCCCAGAAATGATCTAATGAAAGTCCGAGATGAATATCCACCCAAGAACGCTGACTGTGCTATCTTTGGAACGAAGTTTCGTTCGTTATCGAAAAGAGATCGCCTCTTGATGGAATAAAATCAAGGTAAAAGTAGCTTTCTATTGAACTTCCTCTTGGTACGTCAATGATGCTTCACGAGAACTTCCGAGAGTCGTCCACGTTTCACAAGGTAGTTCGTGTTCAGTCGTGCTTTTAAGATCAATGAATCCGCCTGCTAAATGTGAAAGGAAAATATTAGCGTCGTGCCATAAATCAACTTCACAAGGTTAGAAGTTTTAAGGGCCAAGAAGTTCAAACTTTGAGTACGTTGGTTACGGAGCACTTTCTCATTTGCATTTTTTGTGTGCAAATTTCATTTAAAAAATGTTTTTTTTCATGCCGTATAGATGGATTTGTTAAAATCAGAAACGTAATTAATATAATAATTTTCATGTTTGCGATTATGTTGGTACTTTTTTATTCTGCAGCCGTATTAGTGCCAGACACATAGCGATACGCTAACAGTTTCACGACTTGTTTCCCTTCCGTGAGAACATTTATTGAACAAAATCATCTAACGCCAATTCGAAACATTGGACTTTGTAATTTCATATCCACAATCAATGTAAACGATTTATTACCTCAAGTATTACATCATTAAAAATAAGTAGCAGACATGGAATTCTCCAGCTATCACTGAAAAAACTGTAAGCATTATTTAGCGCCATAGTACAGGGGGGAAACTTTCCATGCAGAGTTCTACACACAAAGTCAATTCCAGGAAATGTGTCAGACTTATTTATATACAGCAGCATGATATACATAGAAGCAGCCAAGGTAATTTACTATAGGCTATAATACAGAGCTATAGTAACAATGCCGAGATGCATCGTCTCAACACCTGTAAAAAAAATTAAATTTGTTCGCTAGATGACCGTCCTTTCAATCTATGTATCTGCGCTGCATTAGAAAGAGCTGAGAAAATTGTCCATCCCACTGTATTATAATTGCCTAGTGCTGCTTGCTTGGTTGGTCCTTCAGCCCGTCTGTCTCTTTGTCACGTTCTTGAAAACTTAGATAGGAGAAAATTCCTGGGTTTGTATTCCTAAACTAATAACGAGACAGCCAGATACGGCAGTCCGTATCAGTGATACTGAAGATAACGTTATTTCATATGAGCTTTACCGTAAATAATTGGGCAACTTAAGAAGTTAACATCAACTGTCCCGCCATTTTAGGCGGGGAATGTTCACTGATGTGTTATAATTTTTTCGACGGTCACTTATTGAAAAATGACAATGTTGGGAAAGGACACCTCAAAATAAACCAGCTTCATCTTTTATTAATGAGTGAGAAACAGGCATTTCCAAATATTCACGGAATTCGAGAGTTTAGCTACGCAGCGGCGAAACCCTATACTTACAATATTAATTAGTTATTAGACAAGATTAAGATGGAAATAGAATAGAAAATGCTGAGATCTGCGATGGCACTGCAGAGCGACACCTTGCAAACTGGAAGAAAAAGGTACCCAAGAGGCTGCGCGCGCCCCTCCTGGCCTCCACCGTGCTTTTCGTGACGGAAGGAAGTTGAAATTCATTAAGCTAATTTCAAATAAAATAAACTACCTTTCAGTCTAGGCAACGAGATCAGTTAAGTTAAGCACCGGGATCAATCGGGACTGAGTTAAGGCCCTGAGATCAATTAAGTTAAGGCGCTGAGATCAATTAAGTTAAGGCGCTGAGATCAATTAAGTTAAGGCACTGCGATCAATTAAGTTGAGGCACTGAGATAAATTAAGTTAAGGCCCCTGAATCAATTGAGTTAAAGGCACCGAGAAAATTTACGTTAAGGCACTGAGATGAATTAAATGAATTCACTGAGATAAAGTGAAGTAAACCAGAAGTACAGTTAACTAAAACAGAAACGTAAACCAAAGTAAGACTAGATAAACCCCACCCGCAGAGTCAATTAAATTTAATCAGATGGGCATGATTTCATTTCTTCCCATTAATTTGAGGCAGTGATCCGAAAAGCTATGCAGGACAATTGCATTGCTTAGTGGAGACGACATTCACGTCAGCACACCTGCAGGCTCCACGGCCCCAGTGCTGAGGGAGGAGCTCGGGGAGGAGAGGCGAAGGCTGGGGCAACATGGCACCTGCATCGGGGAGTCTTTTAGCTCACCGTACTCACGAAATCACTGGCCACCATCCACAAGATGATCTGTGATCACAGGCCAACATCCACAAAATAATCTGGTGATCACAGGCCAACATCATCAAGATGATCTGGGATCACAGGCTAACATCCCAAAGATGATCTGGTGATCGTCTTGGGGTTGATCCCAATTTAATCTTAGAAGCAACGAACTTGTGATCACAGGCGAACCGAGATAATCTTGGCCTATGATACACAAGATCACCTGTGATGTTCTTGTTGGCCTGTAATCACCAAGATAATGGGGTGATCACAGGCCAAGATCCATAGGATGATCTGATGCTGAGGTCAGTGGACTTATGACGTGGACTTAACAAAACTCTGCGCAGGTGTTTGCGTTGTGAGCGCAGGCCACTCCAGGTTACCGTCCACGGCCGCTGGAACGGTGGCGAGGACTTCAAGGTTTGTAACTTGCAAAGTATCTCAGCGACGAAAAATGTGTACTGCGAAGTTACAAAGCTAGCCTCAATTACGGTGTTTAAATTTAGCTACAGATATTTGGGGTTCTGCGTTGTTGCTGTATTAATTTACCTCATAAAGGAAGGTTTTTTGACATCACTTGAATAATTCCCTCCAGCTAACCACACTACATAGGCGCAGAAAGCCTATGAACTTCACAGAGCTTGAAATTTATTGCGGTCCATCTAGTGCTCTTTTAGACCGTTATGGGGCTGACTACTGGAGCCCAGTAACTCTATTATACTACTACTACTACTACTACTTCTACTACTTCTACTGCTGCTATCTACTGCTCGCTCGATTTCATCGCGTAATTTCATGCGATCAAAATGATCGATCGATGAACTCCACCAAGCCGATGTAAAAAGACCTGAACAGCACCAGGCCCCTAAAATGTAAGAAGTCATACCGTGCTTGATACAAATCTATTCGAAATCTACTGATAAAAATGAACGTATCGAAATTAGCGTGAATTGTCGATGTGACCTCAACTGCACAAAGCTCAGTTATGAAGTTTAAAAAACTTAGCGAAAATTACTTACGAGGTATTTCGTCTTCTTCCAATGTGTACAACGCTGCTCTAGACAGTAAAGCCATTAATTTATTGTTTAATTTCGCGTGAATTCTTGCGAAAATATGTAGTGACTTTTATCTGCTCTCGCTGATCACGCATTAGGCGTAAAATTAAAAAAATAGCTTAAAATTGCAAGTTTACGTTCATGATGAAAACAACGTCCTTTTTACAGTGAACTCGTCTTTATGACAGGTGCGTATGAAAAGAAGCCACTGCACTCATGTATTTAGCACGAACATTGCAGGTACACTGGCATCGTCGTCAATGCAAGAGGAGAAATAAGCAAAGAAAATTCTGCACTATTTCTTTCACCGCTTGGCAGTCTTCCATTTGCCCTGGTCTATTCTACCAATTATTTTTACCTATTTAATCTCAGTTTCATTCACTCATTTGAGTTGTAAGGATCATCAGCTGGTGCTATGTTTTTGTAATGTAGCTCCTTTTATAAAACTTATTCGTACTAATTGATGTGTACACAATAATCTATTGCTTTCTTTTCTGAGTTTTACACAAAAGTTTCATAAAAAAAATCAATCATTCGATGTGTTGCACAACTAATGATGATGGATTAGCAATATCTTAAAATCGTTCAATTTGAACTAATTTAAAGCTATTTTTTCACTATCCATTAGCAGTACATTTCTTACATGCTTCTCAGAAAACTCTTCTTGGTGTTGTAGTAAAGAAGTCAATATTTCAATAGAAGTCAATATTTCTTGAAATATTGTATTCTTAGGTTACATCCTTAGGGATAATTGCAGAACTTCTGGGCATTTGTCCCCAGGATAACTAATCCCCAGAGAAAGATGCCCAGTGTATATATATGTTATACACACTGACATTATATGTATATGTTACAGGGTACAAAGAGGAATACACTCTAAATTGTTTTTGAAATATCAACCGATTCTCATAGTGGAACCCCAGCATAAATCGCTTGCGAAAAATAAGTTCCTTTCTCTAATATCTTCGCCGTAAAATGCGAGACATTTTATTCCACTTCAAACCGGTTTTATCTTTTCCAATCGGTCAATTAAAAAAGTATTTCTTTTACCTCAAATATCCACAACACACTCGTCAGCGAATGCAAAAGGCATGATCGAATTAATTGAAAACAACTTATCAATTGAGTTTCGACATTATTTTCTCGTTCATTATCAGGGTGTTTCTTAATTTCATGGCTTACTGAGCTCAAATTTAATTGATAAAAGTATCATCAAACCCCTGTTGTGCGCTCTAAGATCGGCCGCAACTAAAATCCCCATTAAAATCCCTTGCTGAGAGTAGCAAATTATTAATCTCTTAAGCGAGGCTTCATTTGAATGTCGGTAACCATGAGACGCATTACGTCTCAGATCCACCTCGTTATTTTATTTCCGCATAGTCGGCAAAAAATTCGATCCTTTTAAAGGACTGAGAAAAATTCTCTCTTAATCCAATAAAGCCCGAGGCGACAGCAAAAGAAGTCGGGGTTTTAGACGTGCCGCTTTTGAGAGATAATGATTCAGAGGCCTTGATGCCTTAGAGAGAACGGCTCTCTCGATGCAAAGTCCTCTTTGCCGCAGCTGGGAACTTTGTTGCGGGTCTGCTCTTGCTGTAGTTGGGCTAGTGACTGGAAATGTGATGAATCTTGTAGTATGTTTATAAACGGTAATGTCAAGAATAATGTACCTTGCATCTTACCTGGGGAAAAATAGCACATGCGCTTGTACGTCAGTTATAACGAGTGCAGTTATGAAAAAGGGAGAATTTTCAGTACTTTAGCGGCTATTTCAAGAATTTATACTTAACATTTTATGTTGCCAGCTTATCCAGAAACAATTTTTCACTCGTGAAATATGAACATACTTTAGGAAAACTAACTAGAAGCCCCTCTATAACGCTGAAAAAATAAATGGATATAAAACAATGATTCTTTGTGAAAAAACTGTGCGAAAGTTGTTTTGCGCTAATCATCATACTAATGTTACGAATAAGGTGAATAAAATTGATGAAATGGAAAACTGAATCTACTGCAACTGCTCATGCTACAATTGGTTCTCCTTCGTAAATTCAAACTGAAATATTTTTGCAAGCCCTCTTTGCATTTCCCTACTGATTGATGGGAAATGTGAAATGGCAATTTCGAATTGGTAATAACTTTTTGCTAACCTTACTTGCATTTCGCCCGCTTGGAATATTGGTTGCACAAAATCTTGAATTACTGATGTATTTTTCCATTGATTGAATGCTCCAACGTACATTTGAGCGATTCCCGCAATGATTCAACAAAATTGAATGCGTAAATATCGTCACTCACGACCAAATTCATTTGCACGTCGTTTTGAACAAACAGTTCTCCCTGCAGTTTGATATCGACCAAGTGCGCTGTACAGTCGCGGTGTTGTCTCTGGGTATTAAAAGAGAACGAGGACTGAAAATGTGTGCCCTGTACGAAAGCATGTTCAAAGTACGAGAGCATGTTCAAAGTACGAGAGCATGTTCAAAGTACGAAAGCATGTTCAGAGTACGAAAGCATGTTCAAAGTACGAAAGCATGTTCAAATTATGAAAGCATGTTCAAAGTACGAAAGCATGTTCAATGTTCGAAAGCACGTTCAAAGCATGGTGTACTTTGAAACAGGCTTTCTAAAGAAAGATTGATTACAATTTTTTTTTTAATTAAGGTAATTAATAGAAGTCATGCAACTCAATGA
Organism: Orchestia grillus; assembly: GCA_014899125.1. NCBI lineage: Eukaryota > Metazoa > Arthropoda > Malacostraca > Amphipoda > Talitridae > Orchestia > Orchestia grillus. The sequence goes on along the minus strand of VOMN01129436.1, from coordinate 4,349 downwards.
TGGATGGATTAGGTATATATACTTCGCTCGTTGAAGTTACTGAATAACGGATAATTAACCTTGAGTTTTAAATGCTTAGTTTTCATTAATTCATAACACACTAGTTAATTTCTTGCGATGCTAAATTTTAAGGAAATTTGAAGAAAAAGTTTGCAGTACATCGCAACAGAAATATTTATTGTGCCAAGTATCTCTCTCTCTTTCTCTCTCTCTTTCAAATCCCTGAAAATACTTCGTCTTGATGCATGGTTTGCGAAAGGTCATTCGAAGAAAATGCTCCATATTGTACCCCCAGTCCAGCGAATGAGTTTCCAAGGAAGAATCGAGTCGTTTTGATCTTCAAATTAGAAGAGGAGAGGAATCGGTTCCCCAGGTACGGTACTAGGCACGTTGCTAGATGTTTCGTTAGTGAGTGAAAACATATTTTGCGAATGAAATTTATCGACAATTTAAATTCTCCTTCTTTACGAGTACTGACAAGATATCGGTTGAAATACATATTTGGAGCCTCTACACGCCGCAAGTAGCATGAATGAAATAACTCTAAATGTTTCAAGTAGAAAATAAATTACGTCTGAAAAATCCGAGGTTTCATTAGGTTTTCCTCAGTCCTTCATGCCCTCGTGGGGCTCTTGAGTGACAAGTAAATTAAGTTTTACATTACCTCAATGTTACTTAACCTTGCGTGCTTTTATATTACTTTAATATTATTTAAACTTGCTTACTTTTACACTACTTAAAAATTACTTAACTTTTGCTTACCTTTACATTGCTTTAATATTACTTAACGTTGCTTTCTTTTACACAACTTTAAAATTACTTAACCTGCTTTAGTATTACTTAACAGTGCTTTCTTTTACATTACTTTAATATTACTTAACGATGCTTTCTTTTACACTACTTTAAAATTACTTAACCTGCTTTAGTATTACTTAACGTTGGTTTGTATTACACTACTTTAAAATTACTTAATCTGCTTCCCGACATCTGGTGACGATAAAGACGCGTATAGCACAAGTTACTGTGCATCGATTCAGGTGTTTTTCAGTCAACCGGTCATTAAAGTACTTGAACACCCAACAAAAATAAGATTGATTCACTTAGAATTCTGTGGTACAGGTTTCGATGCGTGAATAATTACAACGAAGCTGCTCAGTAGCCACAAAAAAAAAAATTCATATTTTCGTTCCTCGAAATGTGCAGGGAGCAAACCCTGAAAAGCACAAAACGACATTTCACCTCACCTCACTAAAGCGAAGCTCTTCGTTTCATTTTGAAAGCGTTCCCCTGACGTTCCAGACCGTTTGTCTCGAATATTTTCCTCGGGTTTGTCGAAAAAAAGAAAGGGAGTTAGTTATTTAAAGTAGCACAGCTTTCACGGCCGTGGTCGAGTTAAATATTGCCATTACTTCCTTCGCCAGCCCTAATTTAAGGCGTAACTTGACACTTCGAGAGGCTCGGGTGGGGGCATTATGACTGGAACACACTATAAACTTGAACGAATATCACGGACCACTAACTCTTAGTGTACGTGAGGTATAGAGTAGAGATAAGGAGTAATTTTCTACCGAATACATAACCCTCCAATTTAGTGGAAGGTTTAATAGGTGATCGCAGGTAGAAATGATCTCAATCGTACGTGATAATAGATAATATCAAAAAAGTTGTCTGTATTTCGGTCACAATTGCTATGACGTTCATGAATATAAAAGCAGTTATTCCATTAAACTTAGGTGCAGCTGCTCTTCAACGAGCCATTAATTTTTTAGGAGCGGCCCTTTTTTATTGCAATTTTTTTCGCTATTTCCCGGGGTCGCAAAATGTAAAGTTTGTAAGATCAGCCACAGATCCTGCAAGAATCCGATTGTGCGTTTCAGTAATTAAATCGTTGGGACCGCCGGAATAATTAATCTATCCAGTTTTCCTTCATCAGCAGTTTGCGTCCGCTCCGAGGGTGGCTTTAAAGCTCAATCAATCGCCGAGTTCATTTGTGAACGATATTTCGGGGAGTTTTTGAGGCAGTTAGGGGAAACATACTGTCCAAAGAGCGTGTTGTCTCAATTGCCGAGATATACACCCATCTGCCCGGCCACCGTGATTGGAAAAACTGTTTTAATGGGGGACGTTGCTCGTCTTCTAACCGGCCCTCTCTGGCAGCAGGAACGATGGAAGAAACGAACTTTTGAAGAATAAATTGTGGTACAAGCGCAACTTTAGGAAAGAAAGTAAGCTAGAGGACTGCTGTGAAACTTATTCAGTGAATATTACTGCGCTGATTAGTCTTTTTTGTCTCACTAGTGAAGAATTTATTCCTATAGTCAGAAGTGAACTTTTTCCTCTAATGCAAATTGCGCATATTCAATTTTATTTGTTTGATCTGAATTTTCAAATTCCCTATTATGTTTTCTCAGATCCTTCTGTAAGAAAATGCATATTGATAAAAATTATTCATCTGAATAAATAAGTTTTACTGGCAATTCAAATTTTTATAATTTCTTGCATTTGTTATATTTGTTAACTTTCGAATATAAAGTCGGAAAATTTCATGCAACTATGAAAGCTATAATATTTGGCCTTTAAAGAATATATCAAAATTTCGATCTCCAATTTATCAGCCCTCAGTTGTTTGTTTGTGTAGGAATTACCATTTTAATGTTTATATAGGAATTACCACTCTAATGTTTATGTAGGAATAACCACTCTAATCATGAACTACAGAACAAATGCGAAAAAATTTTCTCTTTATCCCATAGCAATGAAACAGGTTTAACAGCCCTAAAATTTATTGAATTTCCCCTTTTATCCTAAAAGGGTTGTTTGCCACAGTGAAGTATGAAGAAAAAGGGCGCGTTTGGAAATAGATTTATGACCCTCAGTTGAGCAGAAAATGGTAGTAAGAAAATACGGAATATTTCTGCCGTTATATGCTCTCAGCTACTCGGTGAGCTGAGAGTCGGGACCCCCAACTGAGCACTAGAAAAATAATCTGTGTAACTTGTATCCTCTCTGGTAAAATTTACGCAGTTGTCTCAACTTTCATATCCATAATTAGTGCAGTTGAAGTTCAAAACCAACTCACTGTGCCAAAAATAAATAAACATGAACATTTTATTTGGCAGTGTTCAGAAATAAGTGCGTGATGCCTGAGAAATAATTCTACCAAAAAAACGAAAAGCGTAGCGAAGTTAAAAGAACTTCACATCAAAAAGTCCATAAAGTTGCCTGACTCTCAATTTTCGTCAATTTTGGAAAATTTTGCTCACAAGAAAATTTGACACCAGTGAACCATAAAATTAAAAACTCCGTCACGTCATGGGGAGAAATTCACCAAAACTGCAGTAGTCCCTGGCATACAGTGGCTTAACCTAGAGCTATAATAAAAAAACACGGGAAATATTTCAGAAGAAGAAGCAAATAAAGTGTGTTGAAACGTACGAAGAAAAATAGAGCGGCTGCTAGTTGGGACCGATCTAGCGCTCTGTGCGGAGGAAGACAGTATTCTCTCGCTCTTCACCAGGTTAAAATCACTAGTCGAGAGTGTTAGCACGTGCCTCCCCCTGTTACCTGCGCAGCTTAAGGTGACAGTTCTACGAACCTCTTCTGTGTTGCCCCGATGCGTTGACTCAATTTATCTCGCGGTGATTGATAGACAGCTTTTTGCAAAACGAATGGCGTAGCAAATATTTGGAATATTTCTACGTGGAATCCCTCGGCAAAGGCCGTAATTGATGATGCAGGGCAAAATCCTCCATTTTGGCTCACCCTTGTGATGAATTTTCGAATGAATGGATGTGTTAGCTGTAACCTGAACGGGAGCGGGCAGACTCGGATTAATATTTATTAGAGGGTATTCATTTTGTCGGCGTGACGGGTTCTCTGCTGTGCGTATTAGCTGAGCTTTATTTATTGGTCTCCAGAACGGAAGCAGAGGTGGCGCCCCTTCTGCACCAAAGCAGACGACCTGATGAAATTCAGCCAGCAAAAGACAAAGAAAGAACTGATTTGAAAGTGCAGCTCATTACACAGACTTTTCATACCTGTCAAGCTAAGGTTTCCACGTGCTCAGTGCGGGCTTGCACTTTTTGAATGGAGTAATCAAAGTGTGAAATGTTACCTTGTTTGCTTGACTTGACGTTTGCGTTGTACAGGAGGTGTCCCAAAAAATGTAGACATCGCAAAAAATGTATACAATGCTTGTAAACACTAAACCCCTAAACCGATCTTGATATTCTTGGCCGTATTTGATACAGAATTTAATTCTGCATCTAATCATAAGTTTTTTGCAGAGTGACGAAAAGTTTGGTCAGTATTAATGCGGAAACTTCTCGAAATGCATTTTGTCCGGAATT
>VOMN01129427.1:0-19541 GCA_014899125.1 Orchestia grillus | reverse complement strand
TCTCGAACGTTACGAATACTTATTTGACCCACTGTAAGTGTAATAGCATTTAGTGTAGTAAGTGTAATAGCATTTAGTGTAGTAAGTGTAATAGCGTTTAGTGTAATAAGTGTAATAGCATTTAGTGTAATAAGTGTAATATCATTTAGTGTAATAGAGACTGATTCTCCAGAACTGGACTCTGCAGCTACTCACAGACGTGGCCGGACTGATGGCCAACAAACGTTAAGTCATTCTTTCGTCTTTCGATGACTGAAAGTGAGCGAGAATTTCTCATGGTCCGTACACTTCCCTAAAAATCTGTGTTCGTTCAAACTCAGCTCAAGATAATACAACTACACGTACATAACACTGAAATCTGGTCACCTTGCTTGCTTGTTACCTTGCTGGTTTGGAACCGTGCACGCATTTCAATAATTACATACGCCAGAAATTCATAGCTCATATCTCAGTTATTAAATAAGGGTTTTTTCATTGTTTCATGATTAGAGTTCTTTCGGACTAAAGTAAATTAATTATTTTGATTGGATTTCGATATTTGTTAGGTATTAAAGAAAAAATCACTCAAGGCTCAAACGAAACTTTTCAATTGTAACCCAACAGGTCAAGGATTGTCTGGCGTTAATTTAAGTCTAGGTTTGAAATAGAGGCGAGTTTGACGTCTTGCGCGTATGTACGTATGATGGAAAACTGATTTGAAAACATCAAAACTGAGATTGCTGTCATTGTAAATTTTCCTAGATTCTACTACTACCATTTTATGCCTTACGAGATTACACACTTGAAAACATACATCAGTAGTTACTTTTTCTCACTTACAAAACTGGCCAGTTTTGTATAATAGTAAGCTATACGGAATAGGTAGGTTGCAGACGACAGCTACTACTAAGGAGATATATATATATATATGCTCCCCCAAAAAATTAGTCCCGTGCTTCTAATATGGTGTAGGATCTGCACGGGCACGAATAATGGCGGCAATTCTGCGCGTGATTGAGTCTATAGCCCTATTAAAAATCGACGCAGGTTTTTTCACAGTTTCTTGACTTTTATTGCTAAGTTCATCGGCCAGCAGCGCAGTGGCGCGGTCGCTAAGACCCTTTTAGGGACGAGCCTTGCTGCCGAGGACAATTACTGCCGATATCTGCAAGCGGTCACTAGCCAATTTCTGGCTATAGAGATAATCTGCGCAAACCTGCCAGAATACGTCAGAGAACTATCATCGCTACAAAGTAACTATCATCAGCCTGAAATGTCCCGCGCATCTGCTTTAATTTATGATACAAAAGAGCCCTAATGTATACCTGATCGGTTTCAAGCCACTCATGCACCAACTGATCTCGTATTGCGGCCGCAGCACATGGACGATTTCTTGACGTCTAACTGGTCGTCTTAGTTGATGCCGCAAATTTTCTACAGGGTTCATGACCGGAAACTTTGTTGCCCAATCTAAATGCCTGACAACCTAAATGGATGTCACGACAATTAATAATAATTCTATCGTGGTGCTCCCGGGAGTATTTATCTTCGGATGGAGTTTGAAAAACAATACACGAGCTCGAAAAACAATAAAAGGACGAATTTTTGGACGGGGAGCTTATGTGTTTAACTTGAAATCCACATATGCTGAGACCGGCACAGTCGCGTACACAAGCATGCCGACCGCCGATGAATTTCATCAGAAGCTCCTGTAAAAATAATTTCTTTCCTCAGCAGGTGGGAGGTCGTAAATAGCCTCTACGGCACCATAAATTCATGTGAACCATTGCCCTCTCAGCGACGCTGCGTCCCTGGACCGCCAGCCCGGTCTGCCGGCAGCGCGGCCACCTTTTGTTGCCGGCATTTTTATAGGAGCTGCCGAGACGAGCGCTACTCTGCCGCCGTCGTCTGCATCGACTCCAATTGAGCTATTTGCCAATCATTCTTCGGGAACTGGTCTCGAATTTTCTGGCACTGTGACCGCGTTTTGGCTACGTGCTTAAATTAAGCGCAGCGCAGGGCAGGTCGTTTTGGAGCGAGTTGTGGTGTTGACTACGACGGAAGGCATGAGCAGCAATTAATGAAAAACCGAGTGCTAAAAAATACTCTCAGGAGTGTGGCACGGGGTTTCGCCCATTCGTTCGTTTAACAAAAACGAAGTAAAATGCAGAATGAAGAAAAGTAGTTCTTTTTTTAATTTTGAAGTAAAAATAGCACCATTCTGTGTGTACATTTATGAAATGAAATTATTTTATTCATTCTTTATTTGATCTTCCTTTCATTATGGCAACAAATGTCTCAGATAATTTTGTCACACCCTGGTCGTGCTTAAAAATACTTGTACTAATTTTACTAATAATGATGATAATAATAATAACATTAATAATAATAATTATCGCTGCGCGCGACATTGATTATCTTAATTAAATCCCACCGGAAACCTAATCCCAGGCGTGGAGCAGACCGTGATGCGTGTCTGCACATCAGCTGTGAGAGCGTGAGCTCTGCAGAACAAAGTAGCTTGAATGCAGACGTCTATTTATGAGTCTTACTTCTTTAGCACGCACTGATACTCAATCACTCTTGGTGCCAAAACCTAACTCTTGCTGCCTTGTGACGTTCTCATTCACCTCCGCACGCAGGCTTGTATCCTACTTGAAGGATCGATCGCAATTTTGTTTTCATTTAACCAACTGTTGCATGAAGAACCTTGTATACATTCGTATATTTTGCGCGCTTCCACCTTCCAATGGCGCCAGGAGTTACCTCCGCAACACGCAGTGGCTAGCAATATTGTGGTCACTCGCTCACTGTACCTGAGAGAACTCATCGTGTTACATTTTTTCATTTCTCCAAGAAAGAATGAAGGACAGAGCTGATTGGCTCTTCTATGCGTGCGCGGGGAGTCGTAAGAACAGCAGGTCCGTTTTAATTTTCCATATTTGGTGTTTGGTATCACGATTACCGATTTTCATATTTATTAACGATTAAAATTATGAGGCGATGTTTAAAACGTTGAAAAATATGAACAATGGTAGTCATGATACCAATTACTGTAAACTAAAAAGAGTTCATGAGTTTTGACTTGCCCAGAAGTTCTTCGATTATGACACGAGAAGATTTTTTGCTCTAGCCAGCAGCAATCGTGAACTGCCAACTCGTTTACTTAATTGATGTTGAGTGGGACATGAAATGAAAGATTACAAATTATGGGACAACATTGAAAATTTAAATTCTAAAATTATTTCAAGAAGTCAATTACTGTAAACAATTACCTTTGTTGCGGCACCCTGCCGATGGAACCACGATTTTGGTTTCGTTTACTACTTCGCGTTGATTTCAAGTTCCACTGTTTTATTTATTTCAGACGTCACGTTACGAAGCACGGTTTCGAGAACGATGCTGATTGAACATCATTATCACCATTTGGACCACCTTTGGTCGGGGCCAGTCTGCAACAAATCACAGTCATTGGCTCAAAATTCCTTGCCTTTTTGCGAGGGCCTGGCAGACCAGTTGCCGTCCAGCCGCCCGAGAAGAATGACTCAGCTGAGGATTGCGGACTCCAACGGGCGATTACAATTAAGGATCTTTTGTACCTCCAAAATTTGGCCCCGACCCCCGCCGGTCCTGCCGGTTTCGGCCGTGACCGCAGGCAGACCAGCGTTGCTGTTACCTTGAGGGCCGTAAAACAGTTGGGTATCCAGACTAGGGGCGCACGGGTGTGCCGCAATTGGGTACCCTGCTCAAAATGACCCTTGATTCCTTCACAATGCAAGTGTTTACTGCGATAAATTTTATGACATTGGAACGATATTTTTGTCGGACGTGGCAGATCTAGGGTGCTCTGAACACGTTAGTATCTGAACATATTAATTCCTATCTTAGTACCTTGACAAGACCGTTCATGAACTAGATTTTCTTTTGCAACATATTGGAGTCCAATCTCGAAGCATCCAGCTGATAGCACAATTCGTTCGTTCGTTGGGGAAAATAAATGTCAGAGAAATTTGCGGCTACTTTACTTCCTGAAATTTTTTCTTTCCAAATAACGGAAGAGAATTTAGTGAGTTGATGAGCTGTCTTGAAAACTTTTCGAGTTGCGGCTTACAGAATTGTCGTGTGCGGTATAGCCGAGCGCGAAGTTGTCTTCCCGCAGAATTATCGCGCACAATATTGAGCGCAGAACTATCGGGCTCAAAATTGTCTTTGCACAGAATTATCGGGTACAAAATTGTCTTCACGCAGAATTATCGAGCACAAAATTATCATTGCACGAACTGGTCTTTGCGCGGAATTATGGAGTGCAAAATTGTCATTGCACGAAATCATCATTGAATGAAATTGTCATAGCACGAAATTGTCATTGCACGAAATTGTCATTGTACGAAATTGTCATTGCACGAAATTGCCATTGTACGAAATTACCATTGAACGAAATTGTCTTTGCACGAAATTGTCTTTGCACGAAATTGTCTTTGCACGAAATTATCCTTGCACGAAATTATCCTTGCACGAAATTATCCTTGCATGAAATTACCCTTGCACGAAATTATCTTTGCACGAAATTATCCTTGCACAAAATTATCCTTGCACGAAAGAAATTTTCCTTGCGCAGAATTGCGGTGGAGTGCGGAGCTCCTAAAGATAACTCGTATCCAAGATACAAGAACACTTTGTGTTCATGTCAGGCCACTGGAACAAACCCGCGCAATCTGCGACTATCTCCCGCGTACCTGGACGGACGGAGATACTACGCCCATTTCCGACTTATTCTCTGTCCGCAGAACAAGAGGCGATGTTGTACAGCAAGTAGGTTCGGCCCGGACGGCGGACCTCCTACGCGCCCTCTCTCTCGTGTCACAGCGAGAATGGCCCGAGATTTATAGGGCCATGCAGTGGTCCACTCTCAGGAGTCATTGAAAACTTTTCTCGGGGATGTTTTGCCCCAAAGCAGTCACTGATTTACGAGCGGCCTATCACTGAACATTACTAGATGCTCCCTTTTAAGAGCGGCTAAAAACATTTGACAAACTCGCCAAGTTGGGGGGAAGTCCCACCAGAACTGCTCGGCTTCCGTGTATTGAAGTCGCGGATTTGGATCGCCGTTCACTTTCGAGATGTGCAGGGTGAGCCGAAGGCAGCCAACCCTATTTCTATTACCGCATTTGGTATCATGAATACCGATTTTTAGGTCCGTGTGTCGTTTAAATTTCGAGGTAACACGCAAATTAAAAAAACATTGAAATAGGCAATCATGATGCCAAGGACAGCGTATTAAAAGAAAGGTTGGTGCGGTCTGAGTCGCCATGTTGGTGCGTTTGTATGTGACTGTCTTCGTTTGCCCTTTCAGGAATTACCAAGAACAGTGACATTTGATGAAATTCTGTGTTGTGCAGGGTGACACAGAGAAAAGATCCCTTTTCAAAAACCCAGTAAAAGTAGAAAAAAAACTACAAAAAATTACATTGACATCAGTAGAACCACTATCACTCACTACAAGATGTTGCAGCAGTCAATGAGGAAAATCCGGAGCAAATTGGAAGAATGCCTACTAAAAAGAGGCCGCTGTCTGCTGAACATAATTTTCAAACAATGATAATTTGAACTACAGTCTCTTAGCAGCGGAGTTGTAGCGGTTCAATTTCTAACTATTCAATTTGTTTGTCATTTTTTTTTAAGTTTCCGCTTTCTGTGCTTCCCTGTATTTGGCGTAGAACAATAAATCGTGAATTGTAAGTTAAAAGTGGCAGTGGCTAAATATGACGGCCTAAATTCCATTAGTTCATTATGAAAAGACTGTACCGTTCAAGGGAAATCAATCTCTTAATTACTACATGATGTATTTAGAGAGGAATGAGAAGCAATTGGTAAAATTTTGCTTAATTCTTTTTGATAGAAGCAATAATAATCTGAAAGTATAGAAATAATGTTTTCGTTTTTTGATTTTCACACGTTTAGTATTGCATGATTCAAAATATTAAATATCTGAATGTATCCAATGCACCAAAATCCTGACTTTAATATGATCTGGAGTCGTCCTGGGATACCGCAGCGACCTCTATGTTTGTATTTGCCATTCATTTCAGACCTTTACGACTGATGGTAAGAGCTTTACATACATGTGCAAGGCGGCTTAAACGTAAGTGACCCTTGTAATTCGTTATAAAACAAAAACTAAGATCGATAGGATTTTTAAACTTGTTTTATTCGGAAGAAAATATTTCTATGGCCTATTGACACAATTTTTTTAACACGATTTCTTTTGAATGACAGCCACGGGGATCTTGATGTCACGGAGCTCTTTCATTGGTCGGTGCAAATCTTCGCGATCGCGGTTGGTCATTAACGTGACCAGTGTTCGTAAATTCTCGATGTAGGAAATATAATTGCGTTTTTAGAAAAACTATTTTTTGTTCTTAAATGAATCTGGTAATCACGTTGCACTTCTGTATTTGACATTTTCCTTGTGTACACTTGCATAATTCTCATTCTTTCATCTTTGCTGTAGCAAAACGTGATGAAAAATTGAGGGTTTGAAACCGAAACAGAAAGAAGTTGATGTATAATACCTCTAGTTGATGAGTAAATAGAGTATTAACTCATATAGTGCTATAAAAATGTTCTTCTTTTGAATAAAGTAAGTTTCAACATGCTAGAGGTTATCATTTTTGTTTTATTAGCGAATTAAAAGAGTCAGTTATTTTTGGGCCAATCTTGTGTATAATAGGAATGCTATAGGGTTCACACGAGGTAGATGTGCATACTTAGACTTGTTGAATGTATTTTGAATGAATGTTCTGAGTGAAACATGTACGTACTAACCGCTGTGTTGTTAGAGTGTAGATACTTCCGATATCACACTTTACTACAAGGAAAGGTTGAGCTTATTTAAAAAAATTATGTTGGGAATTTTGTTAAAAAGAATTTTTTAAATGTTTATTATAATACTAATGATAATGTTGTCAACTGGGCAATTAATATAACAATTACAGTTAATCAATTAATTAGGTGATAGTTATTTCAGATAATTAATAACAGTTAATTTATTTCTCTAAAATACCGACAGATAATTCAAAATGATTTAATAATAAAGGTAATTAAAACTCAACTAATTTTGCATGCAATGCAAAATCTACGCAAACATTCTTTAGCTCTATTACATAAAATCAATAAGTAAATTTGTACTTACAGAGCGCACATATCACTTGAACTAAATATTAAGTCACAAACATAACGGGAAAAGGAAACGTCAAATAAAGTCCATAGTCTTTAATGTCAAACTGAACACTGGGTGCATGCATCTAAATATTCGTATTCAGTTGCGCACCACAGGAGTTCAAACTGTACAGTTGTATTAAGAATTTATGCAGCTCTAGAAATGGTTGTTTACATATATGACACCGACTGTAAAATGCTCGATTTATTTGTGAAACATCAAGATCGACTGTAAAATGCTCGATTCATTTGTGTAACATCAAGATCGACAGTAAAATGCTCGATAAATTGTGATGCCCGTAATCAGGATACGCGACGGAACCTCTTCTAACGATGGCGATTTTTGTAAGTATAACAATTTTAAGTGAATCTTTATCGTTTCTCTTTTTCTTGGGCATTTTATTTATTGAAAAGGAACATTCCTCATACGAACAAAAAACACATGATTGCGTATGACTTAATAAAGAACATCAAACTCACAACATAGACAAGAAGTGGGGCATAAAGATCACAAGTTGATGACATTCAGGAACATTCACGAGCGTCTGAAACGAACGGATGCATTTCAAATCTTGGCAGCCAAGGCCAGGCTGACACTACGCAATCACGGCCTCGCTAACTTGTTTACAGTCTTTGAATTAAATTGACTTAATTTTGCCTGGTCCAGTTGAGCAACAGGGTGCACCGCAAGCTGGTCGGCTGGACCGAACAGGTCCTGGCGCTTCGCTGCTTAAATTCAAGGCGTATCCGTGATACGATGAAGCCTTCTTTGTTTTTCTAATCTAATAATGGTCAATTCTGCCCTGATGTCTCGTGAGTGAAATATGTAGAATTATTGTAAACCGTATTGCTTTGTACGTCATAAATATTTATGTCTCAGCGACATTCCACTGAAATGACATTGCAAATCTTTTTGAAAGACTCGACGTTCTTCCTCACCTATACACCGATGATATGATCGTTGTTTTAAATAACTGAACTATTTATGTCTACAGACGTCAGTGTCCACTTAGGAAGCACAGATGTTTTTTTTTTGTATATCCCCATACACTGCACCTCCATCAACCCCGTGATGGCGAAGTAAATGGTATCCATGCTACGAAATGAGTCGCTTAGAACTGACATCTTCAAGTGAGAGTTTTTTAAGCCGTTTAATAAAACATTGCGTGTGTTATATATGGCTTTGGAGGTATAAAATATACGACTGTGTGAAAAACACTGCGAGAGAAGTCTCATACATCAAATTGACTCTACGCAAGACTCTCAAAATAAGCCTTCAAGCTAACTGCTCCCGACAAAAGGTTCAGGCTGATTAGTTTAGGAGCCTCGGAGAAGAAACAGTTTGACAGGGTCAAAAAAATGATGACGGTGATGAAGCACCAGCGACAGGTTCTGCTGCACGTTGATCGTCTGCTACAGGTTGTGCAGCGTCAACACTGAGCTCAAGCCACAACTTGTGTGGTAATTACTAAATGATACTTGAGCTAAACTGTGGCTGGTTGTACCACGTCACACAGGCATTGTGCAAAGTGCCTCTCATCTCACCTCGTTGCAAAGAAATGATGAGGCGCGAAGAGTCTGCTTAAATCAGCGTCGCAATAGTATCCTGGCTACGCAGCTCGCGTGAAATATGCACGAGAAACAATTACGGAATCAGGTCTCAAGTCGCCGCTGCACTGACTGATGCTGATCAATGGAGACGGAGAGCGCGTCTGCAGCAACACTGAACCGCGAGGAGCATGAGAACCGAGTGTGCGGAGTGTGATGGATGCCGCGCTCTCAACATTTGGGGAGCTCTTCCCCACATGGGGTGTTCCACTGTACAAAGTCTAAGCTAAATGTCTACATCGACTTGCAGTGTTAGTGATGTTATTTATTTACGAAATCGAGTAAGCATGAAACTGTTTAAATCCGACCAACAGAATAGAGAGATACGTTGAGGTATAACATGGTATCATAGATACATAGAATCGTTGATCATTGAAGTCGATGTGTGCGTATATTTTCGGGGAACACCACGCATAGTTTTCTTTTGTGTGATCCTAGATTTTATTTATTCCTTTTTTTCCACCATACAATCAAGAATAACAGCATTCTACGCTGTTCTTATGAGTAGTGTGTCATTTTTTTTTATGCTACAAAATCGCTTTAAGCATTATTTACTTTCTTCTCATTAATTTTTAAACAATCATCAGTTTAACATGCGAGGTGTAAATTCACACACACATATGTAATCATATGTGCACACGTGGCTACGTATGACAACGACACAACCACGTCCCACCACCTACCAAAATTCGTATCAGAGTCTCAGCTAAAAAATAAATGAGCGAAAAAAGCTTGCATAAACTGAGCTAAATTGAGCAGAACTTGTATCAGGCATCATCTTAATTGGATGAAGGGTCTTTGGCTCACAGAGAGCAGGTCACTTGAACCTCCGTTGCTTCTTAGTGGGGTCTGGGCCTGGGGACTTAGGGGTCTGGTTCTGGGACTTAGGGGTCTGGTTCTGGGACTAAGCGGTCTGGTTCTGGGACTTAGCGGTCNGGTTCCGGGACTTAAAGGTCTGGTTCTGGTGACTTAGCGGTCTGGTTCTGGGGACTTAAGCGTCTGATTTTGAGGACTTAGGGGTTTGATTCTGGGGACTTATGGGTCTGATTCTGGGTGCTTAGGAGTCTGGCTCTGGGGACTTAGGGGTCTGGTTCTGGGACTTATTGGTCTGGTTCTGGGACTCGCTGCAGAGAGGGTGAGATAAAGTGCAGGTGGGTGACGTGCTGAGTGGTACGAAAAATTATTAAAACTAGCAGACAAACCCCGCCAAAAATGGCGGGACAAAATATGTTCAATTGTTAATATGCCCTTGAATTACCGGTAACTCTTGATATGGTTATTTTCAGTATCACTGATACCGACTGCCTTATCTGACCGTCTTGCCATTAGTTTGGGAATACGGACCCGGATTTTTCTCTTATTTAAATCCTTAAACGTCTCTGTCGCTCTCTTGCTGCTTCTCTTTGCAATCTTCTTCTCTCTTCCATTGCTTTGGGAGGGCAACAAAACGGTTCAACTGTTTTTTAGAGAAATTTCAGTTACAATGCTTTCTTTTATGCGCGCCAGTGCTGTAGCTAGTGCGCGTATCATAGATACAGTTATTCATATACTGCGATGTTCTGCATGTACTGCAAAGTGTGACACAGATAGTTACAAGCGTATTAATATATAGATACTGAGCGTGTGTTCGTAAGTATGTGCGGCGCCTCATTTACGTCTTTTTTAGTTCTCTGAAAATCTGTCAAAAATAAAATGGAATGTGAATAGGTTTGGGTATGGCACTCCTGTCGTTTATGGCTCAAATACTTTATGGCCAATAATTATTCGGCTGTGTATCGCTTCCTGTGTCTCCGTTTGATTGTTACCTAATTAATACATTTAATTTCATGCAAACTTTTATCAGTTAAATCTTCATTTAAGTATTTTGTAATAACTTTTTTATTCATTGCATGTACATATGTTTCTAATTTAGTTACTAATCTAGTCATCCAGTTCCTTTTCACACCCAAAATCATTCAGTATAAAGCCAATTCCTTAATTTCATATGACTATTTATTTTGCACCGATTTCATCAATTATTTGTCACGTTAACCACTATGCAACACTTGTATGTACCATTTTGCAACACTTGTATGTACCATTTTGCAACACTTGTATGTACCATTATGCAACACTTGTATTATACAATCCCTCACCACCAGCTTTTTAGAGGCCTAAACATAATTGATAGACTTTAACGGGACGTGAAACTGGCAACGTTAAACATCTCATAAACAACCTACACGTTTGAATTAGTAGAATATCTCTTGCAACTCAGACTTAATGCAACAAATAAATGTGTACCTAAAAGCGTCTTTGTTCCACAGTTCTAGCAGTGAAGAGACATTGGTCTATTGAGTTCGTAGGCGAACGAACTGGAACGCCTCTTCCTGTGTGAGAACACTCGGTCTCAGAGAATAATTATTTTAGTGTGGAAACCTACTAAATCACTAAATTATTGGCTAGTTTTCTATCAGAAACTTGTTCTATTACATGTAGGCTGCTGAAACTGAAGGTATTTTCGACATTTAAAAGACTGAGATGTTTCTGATGCTAGAGACAGATTACTTTGAAAAGTCATTGGAGTTTTTGGTATCGAACTTATTCATAGACCGACTTCGTGAGCACACACCCAAGCCTTGAAGCAAATATTCATACTACATAAATTTTTTATTTTTATGTGTGTGTTACCATTCATTTACGCGCTAATGGAGCTCGATGAGAGGAAATTCCCAAGCTCAGATTCTCGGGTCCATATTCCTAATCAGTAAGACGGTGTCAGAAAAGGCAGTTCGTATCAGTGATACGGAAAATTACATTATTTCGCGTGAGCTTTACCGTCATTTTTGACGACACAGGGACGATAATGTAGACAAAATCTCGAGACTGACACGTTTGAAGTGTCACCAAAACAGGCATCTCTGGCGGTAGGGACAAATGTTTAACTCGCAAACATTGTTTCCCGAACTGAGAAGAGTTTGCTATTCCCGCGAAGTTACGCGTTTTTATGTGAGCATTCAGTCCAGATGTTGTACTATCACTTAATGGTTCAGAACTCTGAAGGTTCCAGCTCACAAAATAAATGACGACAAGAATGATAAATTATGTATGTATGTCCCGTGCCAGATTAAAACATCGTCAGACATAAAAAAAAGACAACGCAGCTCTTTATCTTCATCCGAGGGACGTCACCTGTTGATGGAACTTTCATCAGAAAAACATCATTTCACGGGGCCTGCAGAATGGGAGAACTTTTCAAGCGAGCGTTGGGCCAGTTTTTTCGACGGTACGCATGGCTTGGGCCTGCACAGCGGCATTTATCGCAAACAAGTTTTTACTTCGCGCGTCTACGTTTTGAGCTTTTTGTGCTAAACTCGCGCGCAGTTCTCTCGTTAAATCTGTATTTGATTGACCAGGAGCATTATGAGAAATTCCTTGATTGAAATAGACGTGGGCTGCGGTCGCTGTCTCGGCACTTTAGAGTCCACCTCAATCGTCTGCTGGTGTCTTCATTTTCTAAGGGGAGAAATTATAATGAGATCCTTGTTCCGCCTACCTGCCGCTGGCCAGCCTGGCACAATAAACGTTAGACACATACAGATGGGGCACACTGTTTAGGGCATATCTACAAGTACGTTTGTGAGTCGTATGCTATGGGGACTTATACCTGTGGTATATGTTGTACCCATGGGTAACTTGTCCTTATTAACTTGGTTCCTTATCAATGAAAGACAAACATTTCAGGACACATCTACAATGGTGTCTACGGGGACCCCGCCAGAGGGTTCAGCTGTGGGAGGCCTTGAACTGACACTCGTGGGCACTAGCTTCACTATTTCAATTCCTTAGGGAATTAGGAGCTCACTAATGCAGGCCACCCTTTAAATTTCAATATTATTTAAGACAATGTAACTGTTTGACTTAATCTAACAACTCTGGGAATTTTTTCTGTCGATATGGAACAGTAAATATTTGAACTCATCTTGTTATTTACAAAAGTCAAGTTAGTTAAAATAGTTTAAATATTTTACACAGATTGCGTTTCTGGTACTGTAAAGTGATTAGGGATGGTTTAACAACGTACTACAATTTCACTATTTTCCTAAGTCAAAGTTTATGAACGTACAACGATATCACGTATCTTTGATATATAAGATGAACGATGTATTCTCGATGCTAATCACACAATTCAGAGTAGTCTACTATTATGAGTCTCCGATTAGCTATCATAAGTAAACGATTTCTAGCAGGATTTCCTTGGAAAATTTTCTGCGTCGTAAGTGGTTATGGAAAATTACACGATTGAGCTGAGAGCACAGAAAATTTTTCGGTAAAATTACACGCAATTGAAGGCTCATTAACATGTATCTGAAGAGTAAACGAGGTTCGCACGTCAATCACGAGCAGTTTTGAGCACAACGCAACCCAAGCTGATTTCGAAGCAGCAATATATCAATAAGAAAAAATGAACTTTTGACCTCGAATGTACACCGTAGCTCCTTATATCAGAAGTAAAAGCAAACGGTTCCAGTCGAGCACCTGGACAGCTCCCCTCCCCCCCTTACGCCCGTGGGCTGCCGGAGCTACTCGTGTTACCGCCCGATTGTAGGCCGACTTGAGAAGTAGAGCGCGCGCTGCAACAGCCCGGTCTGTTGGGAGCTCGTGGGCAGCAATGGGTCGTCTCTCTTAGTCGTCCCAAGGCTTAACGTCTCCAGGGTTCATTTTGACTCATTCTCTCTCTTCGAGCACAATTTGAATATCATCGTTTGCGGTATGCACAGACTTTTCATCTAAAGCGTAGCACTTTTGGGGAGGGTAAGGGATCGTAGTTCAAAGGCACTGAATTCCCAGTTCTTTGCCTCCGGATTTTCCTTCGCTTCATGTAAGTTGGCGGTTTATTTGCTGACTAAGCTGAATTATTTTGATAGCCGTGTTCACAAAACTGAGATGACAGAGCATATGAGCTCTTGATCAGTGATGTAAAGAAAATTTCATTCGAAGCTTCGTGGTTAACCGTCATTGTATGGAGATACCATCCCGGCTGTAAATTGTAGCCGTGGAAAACGGTACAAGAGGTACATAGTCGACGTGGTACGTCGTGGAAATGGTACATGGTAGACGTGGTAAACGGTGGAAGTTGTATGTGTATGGTAGACATGAAATGATAGACGTGATAAATGCTAGACATGGTAAACCATGGAATTGGTGTATGTACGGTAGACATGGCAAATGGTACACGAGGCAGCACGCATGCATTCAGAACCATCCGTTGGAGAAGATGGTTCAGAACCACCACCAGGTCACGAGGACCGGTTTCCCAACCTGTCTAACGATGAAGACAGTTTCCAACCGTCCGTGTCGGGACCGGTTGGGTGTGAAGATTTGTGGAGCAAGAGTCGGAATCTGAAGATCAGTAGATTGTTGAGGGTGAAATAATATCCCAAGGCTGAGAGAATCTGCAGAGTCCAAGGGTGACGTGTGCGAGTCTGCAGAGTCCAAGGGTGACGTCTGCAGAGTCCAAGGCTGCGAGTCTGCAGAGTCCTAATCATAAAAAACTATAAAATGATTCCTGGAATTAAGCGAACAAATTCTTAACAAATGGACCTTCACCAATGACCTCTCCAGTTGTTGTTTAAATCGTTATTTTTCAATTAAGTATTGTTTCTATAGTTATTATGTCAATAGTTGTTTTTCGAATAGTTGTTTCCCAGATATTGTTTTAATACGCGAGTTTCCTGTAAAGCCTCCTAGCTAATATATTCTTTTCATCCAGTACCTTGAGGAACAGCCTGTGTGTATGCACAGCATTGTGAGGCACGACGCAATGTGTGTGTGTGCACAGCATCGTGAGGCACGATACAATGTGTGTGTGCACAACACACACGGATGTCATACGACGCGATGGAGAGCATTACACGGGCATACAGATGTGCTCGGAATTGTGTCTGTATATTGTGACTCGTGTTCGGGTGTTAGACGACTGAATTTTTCTTGCTCATTCGGCGTACGCCATTACTCCTTGTCCGAACTCATTCAAAGCACCAGTATTTTCATCGTTTTTATAATCATTAATTAAAATCGGAGTTACAGCAAACTGAATTTTGCAAGCTTCATTTACTGTGACATATTTTGGCTCATTCCCGGGAACTGGCATCAAATTAGAATCAGAGTTATGCCGCATAAATGACACGACCACCATTTACCCTCACATTGGAGTCTGTTCTCGAGAGCTAGTATCCATGTGAATAGCATAAGAGTTACGCTAATTAAACCTCATATTCCTCGTATCTGCGGCGCTGCTCCTGCCCGTTCCTGAGGAGCCTGCTCACGGCCACAAAGTCTCTCAGAGGCAAATCCAGATTAATGCTAATTGAACGCATTAATACGCAGCCTCGAGTGCCCAAGGCGTCAGGAATACGTTCAAATAGACAAGCTCTTCGTTCATGAGAGCGATCAGGTGAGCGATCTGCTGGCGTGGACCACACCTACGGGACGAGGACTCCTCTGAAGGCCATAAAACCTTCAGAAAGCTCATGACTTTTATTGAAATTAATACGGCAGGAGGGTTAGACCTATCTGATAATTGAAACCTATTTAAAAAGGGACTAAAAGGACTGTACTTGCCGAGATCGAGCTCACAGCCGTTTAGTGGCCCCTTCTCAGCAGCTTTTGTTCAGCGGCAACCATTTAGCTACAGCTGACAGCAGCTGCATCTATTTGACAGGAGCTGCATCTACTTGACAGGAGCTGTATCTACTGGATAGGAGCTGCATCTACTTGACAAGAGCTGCATCTACTTGACAGGAGCTGCATCTACTTGGCAGTTGCTCTTCAGCTGCTGAGCACCAGCTTTTAGTAGCAGTTATTTAGCAGCAATTTTAAGCAACATCTATTTAGCAGTTGCTGTTTAGCGATCGCTTTTGAAAAGCAGTGTATAGCAGTCAGTGTAGAAAAGACGCTGTCTGGCAGCATCTATTTAGTAACAGCTATTTGGCACCAGCTGCTTTGCAGCAGATATTTAGCTAAAACTGTTCATCAGCATCTATTTAACCACAGTTGTTTAGCTACAGCTGTTTGATAGCACCTGTTTAGCTACCGCTGCTTAGCACCGTCTGTTTGACGGGAGCTGCTTAGCCAGAGGCGGTGCGGCTGCCGATAGCCCCGCAACAAAGGTGCAGGCAGGTGCGATAACGCGCTTCACGGCACTCATTTGCGGCCCTCCACTGCGAGCTCTGCTGGTTCGCTCAGAGTTGCGACCGTGTGTGTGTGTGCTGTCGCCTGAATCTCCCTGAAAATTCCGCCCGATATTCCATGCTTCTGCGCATGGGTGAAGTAAATCGCCTCCGAGAGCTGCGTTGTGGGCTGTTGTAGTTGGTGTTTTATCTCGAGAGAGCTGTGTTGTGGGCTGTTGTAGTTGGTGTTTCATCACGAGAGAGCTGTGTTGTGGGCTGATGTAGTCACCCTCATCCAGCGTCGCTGCGGTCTGCTTGTGGTTGAGGGACGTACATTTCTTGAGCTAGAGAGGCTCCATAAATGAGTGGAAAGAGAGCTTTGCATGTTTGCGCAATTCCACAAGCGAGAACCATTCTGACTTTCTCGACGTTCCGTAAATTGAATTGTTTTACAATCACAAAAGTAAATAAGCGCTCGTAAATATTTTAAATTAATTTTGAAAAGAGCATGAAGCTAAGAATGAAAATTTTATATTTATGTTCTGGAAAAATTATAGAACAATCAATAGTCATTAAAGATCACTAAAAATCATGTTGAACAATCATAAGATGTTATTAACAATCTTAAACAATCATTCCTGTGAAGTTCCACAAACGATCGTTATCTGTTATAAAACATCATGAACAGCCGTCATTATATGCAGTCTTTCTGTTTAGACACTTTTTCTGTAAAGAATACGTATACTCACAGGTAATGCATATTTTCATTCAACGTTTCACATTTACCTAAATTCGTCAAGCACCATCGTCCGTTGAGGATCCACACATCTCACGACTCGCTCTGTCGTCTCCTTTAGAATTTTTAACCTGAGTTCCTGATGTGAATTTGGGCTTCCAATTGACACCGAAGGCGAGATTCTCAACGACATCATTCCGTTGGATTTGATTTTCTTCTTCATCCCAACTTTGCAACGCGTTTGTCGGTAAAGCGTTTGCTGCCACCTGACGTTAATGTGCGTCAAGTGATATTTCATGTTACACTTAGCTCAACTGTTATTTAGCTCTGTTGAATATCCGTCATTAGATATGGCCTCTGACGCACATGCGTGTCTCCATCAATTTTGCACGGGCTACGAGAGCTTCCAATTCCTAGAGCCACTGCGATAAGAAAAATTACAATTTAAATGCTTGTTAATAACCCCAATTTCGACGGCATGGAACAACGAAACTTTCACGGGGGCTGCGAATGTGTTCATTTCACACCGTTTTCGTAAATTTCGTGACATCGTGCCTCGGTCGAGGCCAACCCACTTCAACTGGACGCCTTCAAGTGCTTCGAAATATCAATTCAATATCCACAGATAACCTTCTCCCGTCCAAACGGACTCGAAGAAGCAACTTTCGAGTCAGACTACGCCTGTTTGAATGGGGAGGGGCTCGAGGGTCGAGTTAATGCTTCTCTCACCTAATAATGAACGTCCTAAAATAAGGGAACGATTCTGTTTTTCATCTCCTCGTATTTAAACTTCGTCACTCCTCCATGTGACTGTGGCGAGGACGACCCCTTGCGCGTCTCTGTAGTAAAACCGCTCTGCTTGTGAGAATTTAATCAGCTCACTGAATATTACATCAATAATGACCTAAACAACCATGGCCCGTTTTTCTTATTTTTGAAAGCAAGGTGAGAACTAGGAATACCGAATATGTATCCATTAGAAGGAGAGTGACGTACATAAAATGTGAGGTTGCAAGAATTCGCTCATCACCAACAGTAAGACTAACAAGTCATCAGTAAAACGCGGTGTATAAAAGAACGGAAATTTCCACTGTTCCCTTTACCGCGTTTTGTTGTTCAACATACTCTAAGTTATACTCTATACTAAACAAAGGACAACGTTTTATACTATACATTCTGTCAATACTATATACTAAACACGTATAGTGCAACGTTCACCATATAGTAAATGGTAAATTACCACAACACAGGCTGTAAGCGAAACACACTGCAAGACTTTGATTAACTCAAAACACTCAGCAACATACGCGCCAGATCTCAATGTAGATAGTGTGGTCCACACGGCATGTACATCCTCAGGACTTGTATTCATAAAGGTCGATGTCAAGTCCCATACTCAGGTTACCTTTTTGATCAACTGAAGTACAATTTTTAAGACTGTGTCACAGTTAAATTCAACGTACAGCAAAAGCCCACAGAAATACGTAAAGCAATTTTAACTCTGGCTCGGCGAACCTTCGTTTCTTTTTCAAAATATTAACGAAGGCCTTGCAAGGCACCCCCGTCCTCCCCAGCAAAAGCTCCTTTAAAAAGATCTAACAACAAACTCGGGAAGATAAGCAGGCAGGTATTTTTAATGCATTTCAGCGGAACTCAGGCCACGTCCTTATCGGGTACGCCAAATGCAAGGCACCGAGCGGGACATTGGGTAGTGTTGGCTTGATCCATCAAGGCAGGCCTTGCAATGTGCACTTTGTCAGTAAAATATTCGTGTAAATGAAGTCTTCAGTAAAGCGAACCGCCGCCCCTCTGCTTGTAAGGGGCCGTGTCAACACAAGGACAAGGTTTTCCCGCTAGATGCAGCGATAGCGATGGCGCGGGGGCAGAGAACGCTTTTGTATCGCATCTAGAGGTTAGGAGCAGAGTGACAGTATTTAATAAAGAGTAAAGGTAGTTTTCCTTTGTGCGAGCTGGAATTTACCTCCTATCATGAGCCTATTTTCGCGGTTCCAAGTGTTGATTTAGTGTTACCATTTTTCCTGAAAAGGTGGGTATTTATCTGGTTTCCTCAACACAGATGGCAATTCACTATTTCTCCCCGATACAGGCCGGAAATTACCATTTTTTCCAATATTGGAAAATAAATAGCGCTGCCAGAAAGAAATTAACGAGTTTTAGCCTATACAAATTTACAGGTAACGCTACCAAACTCTTGGAGGATGCGATGAAATGGTGATGGCAGCGAGGTCACCGCTGGGCTAAAGAGTCGCCCATTCTCTAATTAGCTCACTGCCTAGATAAATCAAAACTGTAATATTGAACTGAATAAAACTAAACGGGGCAGCAGTGACGCTGCCGTCCTTCTGTGACGTTGTCGGTGCGGTTCACGGCGTCGAATTACTGCTGGCGTATGACATGGTGGCACGACGTGTAGAAATTGATGAATAGTTACGCCGAATTTCTCAAATGTTTGTGCTGAAATTTGTGAATATTACAGCTGAAATTTGCGAGTATTTCTGCTAAGATTTATGAATATTTACGCTACGACTTACGGATATTTGCTCTAAGCGACTCGCATATAAGCGCTGAAATTTCGATTATTGACGCTTAAATTACGTATATTTTCCCTAAAATTACGTTTTTTTGCAATGATTTTTATGGCTATTCGCGCTGGTCCAACTATTTAGGCATATGCGCAGACTAAGAGTCCTGACCATTCTGAGCACACCACCCTCTCCCTTCTCTTTCCCCTCACCCACCTCATTCCCTTCGCCCACCTCTTTCCCCTCGCCCACCTCTTTCCCCTCGCCCACCTTTTTCCCCTCGCCCACCTCTTTCCCCTCGTCCAC